>JAZHPH010000787.1:0-22008 GCA_037356405.1 Nasonia oneida | reverse complement strand
CAGCTCGGATTCTGGCTCACTTTGTTGATCGTATACAGAATTTTTTTTGAGTGTGTCCCTTTAAGAGTAGGTTGAATTTTCTGCACATCTTAAATTCCAGCACTTGAAGCAAGTAATTAACAGAGCACTTAGGCTAAGCATACACTACTCGCGTGCTACTCCGTAATGCTGCGTCCAGAATTGAGCGTATACGTTAGGGTTTGCGTAGAACATAACGTTTTGGGCAGTACTGCCAATCCACTGTAGCAGACTGCAGTTGAAACGAAGGAACACACCTGCTCAAAATTTAACATATAAAAATGTTTAAATTTGAATTGTATGGTAATGTGGTGGCCACACAGCAGCCACTCGCACACACACTCACACACACACGCTCATACACTCGCACTCACACACGCACGCACACATATACAAACCTCACGCGCACGCGCACGTGAAGATTCCAGCGTTCGTGCCTCGAACGACGAGGCCCGGATTAGAACTCGGTTTTTCCGGCCCGGCTGAGCGCATTAGGGCAATTAAGTCCTCCGCATCGAGGATGCAGTAAAACGCTCGGGCCCGCGATCGAACCCTTTTATTGCAGTCATCCGCACCTCGACGCGCTATCCGGACCGTGCGTGCTTCGTCCCTGCCAATCCGATCGGCGATCGGCACAGGAGGCGGAACGATCGAGACCTTCGACGGTCGACGTTGGAGCCAACAAAAATCAGTTCAACTGGAGGCACGATATGAGTCGCATCACCTCTAGATCTTTTCACGCAAATCAACGACAAAATAAAACGACCACTCCGACACATCAAGTTCAGCGTTATTCGATTTCTTCACCACACATTCTCCTTCACTCTCCTGCGCGACCTCACTCCCAAAGTAATAAATTGTAAAATTCTTTTTTCAAATAAAATTATAAAATTTTGTAAGAGAATATATTATAATAAATTAGTTTCCGATTAAAAAAAGGGTCTACCACTGTCTCAAAAAAGGAAAGGAGAATAAAAAATAACGCACATTTCCAAATGAAAATTTTATTATTATAATTAGTTAAATAGCATAGGCAATGATTATATGATAATGTTCTTCATTGTATAAGTAAGCGATTAATAGCTTTAAACTGAAAGACGAATCATACGTATTTTATTTTAAAATAACTTGAAATTTTGCTCATGCTAAAATGTTGTCCAGCATATAGTTTATAATTAATTGAACATAGTTTTGACATTAAATTTGGTTTACAATATATTGCTTCAATCTTCAGAAAAGCCATTTTGAATTGATGTCTTGTGATCATGCAATCTTCAAAAAATTATGTTCTACGTAAATCCTAACGTATACGGTCATTTCTGGACGCAGCCTAAGCGAATGGGAAAAATCTGTATACCTGAGCGAGATTGTGAGAAGGGTGTGGTAGATATATACTCGCGCGCTGGCAAATGAGTGGTTGAGGTAACTCTGTTTCATGTATCTCTGCTCGTGAAAATCTCGGGTGCAATCAGTGATAAGACTATTCCTTTCAGAAGAGCGGTGAAAACTGACTCTGCAAGTAGCATGCATACATTCAGAGAGAGAGAGAGAGATAGAGAGAGAGCGTATCGGTAATCCTCAGTTTTGTTTTAATGGGGTAGAAAAAAACTGAGATAAATTCTGTCGTGAGCGTTTAAAAATTATCTCTTCAAGATTTGACATTTACAAGGATCTCCGCTCTCTCTCACTCTCTCTCACTCTCTCTCACTCTCTCTCCCTCTCTCTCTCTCTCTCTCAATTCTCGAGAACTAGAGAAGGAGGGACTTATGCAAAAGTAGGAGAAAGAAGAGCTGCTTACCTTCTCTTTTCCAATTTTGCTAGAGAGGGACGAGACTACTATTAGCTCTGAAAAGGACAGCTCCCCTTTCCATTTTCCACAAAAAGGCGGGGAATGCTATAGGCGTCTCCCTTTGAAAAAAAGGAAATAATGCTATAGGCCTTTCTGGCTCACGCGAGAGAGGGGGAGAAATTATCAATCTCCCTCCCTCTTCGGATACTGTATCACTTTCAGAGGAGAAGGGGTGATCCAGAATCCGTGTGAGCCAGTATGCCTATAGCCTATCTACTGTCCTTCAATTAAAGCCGTTGACGCCGGAATCAACATTAATTGAAGAGCAAACTTTGATAATTGTGGAAATTTTAATTGATACAGCGCCCAAAACGACATAGATAATTGACAATTTTCAGAAATTCTTGTAAAATATTCTCTATTTTCAAAAAATAAGCGTAATTCTTCTAACGATGCAGCATCCAAATTATCTTCTAAAAATTTCAACGCAGAATTCTTTTGTCTTTCATTAAGTAATAAACCTTTATACTTATGGTGCAATAAGTTCGCTGCATTACAAAGTGGCCGTAGAGCCTTTTCGATCCTAATATTAATAATTTCGTTGTACTCGTCTATAGGAAGCCGAAGAGATAACCACATTTGTACTCCATCTGCAATATTACAACTTGGGTCCTGACACTTATTGATTAATTAGCAAATGGGTTTAAGATTTCTTACAATTTCTTTTATATTATTTTGAAATTCTTCATCAAAAATACTATCGATAACATTTTCGGAAATATTCACATCTTCTAATAAACAGGCTTTTTGTAAAAATGATAAATTTTCAACAATGCTTTCGCAAGTATCTCTTAGATAGCAGAATCGTGTATCAGGAAAGTTTTTCAGATTGCTTCCACCTAATCTATTTATTATACATTCTAACTTAGGATCACGGAATGTACTAACAATATCTTTAATTTTCGTCGTATCATCATCGACAAAACTTTTAATCAATAAGTTACCGCTATGGCTAGAGCAGGTAGACGGAAGTAATTTTTCATTATCTCTATTTTGAGCCAATCTACCACCACAAACAATTTTATTATCATTATCTGTGACGATCGCAAAAACCTCAGATTCATAATCCTTTTTTCAGCTAATGATTGTCCAGCTTCTCGTTCCAAGGATGTATCCGTAAATGTTAAAAAACATTGATCAACGTGAATGTTTCGCAGTGTGCTCTCTCTAAAAATGACGACTTAAAGAGCGCCTATGAGAGTTGACTTTCAAAATATAACTTGGCATTTTCAAAGTTGTCTGCTCAGTCCCCCTAAAGCTGGCAAATAGATGACTTTAATAACGTCACTGCAGCAGTACTAGAAAGCGAAATCTTTAAGACCGCCTGAGGAAGATGACTTTGTAATCTTGTTGCAATGAGGTCAAAAAGTGTTCAGCTAGTGCGCTTGAAAAATGTATATTAATTGATGAAGAAAAAAGTGCGCCTCGAGATGTCTTGGTATAGACAATCACACAGATTTTCCACGCGGAATGTCTAAAAGAAAACTCTACGCGAATCTTTGCAAAAAATAGAAGCTTAGGCGTCTTAACGACGTTTATGTAAGTAGTTTAAATGATTTATTAAATGAATATGATGATGATGTGTCAAATCAATTTAGCGTTTCTTCTAACCTAAACGATAATTCAATCACAAATGATCAGATAGTGTGAGTTTAGCGTCTAATTTAGTAGAGGAAAGGGATCTAGTTTGGAAAATGCAAGTGTTGATATCGTTGTTCAATATCCACAGGAGAATTACGGGACTAGTAGTGTGATTAATAATGATGTTTATAGTTCTAATAGCAATGATGAGTCAGATAGTCTTGAAAATAATTTAATTTCTGACTAAAATGTAGATCAACTGATTGAAGTAATAGGCATGAATGTAAACAGTGCTATTAATGACGAGCCATTTAATCTAAAAAACTTTTTACGTGATTGGGCCATTTCTTATAATATTAGGGATCAAGCATTGACAAAACTTCTGCATGCTTTAAAGAGATCTGGTCATAATGAGTTACCTGCTGATGCAAGAACTTTAAAAGGTACTCCAAACTCAAACGTGTTTTCTAAAATGGGTTCAGGTAACTATGCTCATTATGGCTTATTAAGAGGGTTATTAGAGCAATTAAAAAAGTCAGGTATGGTCAATCCTCTTTAAAATCACAAATTATCCTGAAGGATCGTGTGCTCCCTTTGTAGTAGGAATTTTTCATGGTGATGGAATAAGCCATCATTTATATGTGCTGTGTTTTCCTCCTCATAACAGTCGATGTGGAAAATGTGATCAAATTGGAGAAACTATACAGCATCGTAGAGTTTTTTTAAATCATGAATTTAATTTAAGGTGCGATAAAAATTTTAGGAAAGATGTTCCTCCTCAATATGTTAATTTGCTTTCTCCTTTAGAAGGTATCATAAGTTTGACTAGACAGGTTCCTCTAGATCCAATGCACTTGTTAGATGAAGAAGGAGGAAAAAAACATATTAAATTGTTGTTAAGTTTTTATGGTACAAGTGGTGCAGATGCAAAACGTCGGCTTCAAACATTGAATAATGCATATGTCGCTTTTAAAGAGTGGGTTCCTTCTGATTTTGTTAAAAACACGCGAACTTTAGATCACATTGATCGATTCAAAGCAACTGAGCTTCGATTAGCTGCCTTATATACAATGCCAGTTTTATTTCGAAACCGGATTCCCAATGAGTTAATGTATCACTTCAATTTACTGAACTGTGCTTTGCGTATATTATATGATCCAAGTCAATGCATAAGAAATAACTCCCTAGCCAAAGAATTACTCACTGTTTATGTTGATCTTATGAAATATAATTTTGGAAAAATTCAAATTATTTTTAATGTACACAATTTAGTACACCTTACTGATGACGTTTTGCGTTTTGAACCTTTGGATTTGTTTAGTGTCATCTCTTTTGAAAACTACTTACAACCTATTAAACAATTAGCCCGAAAAGGATCTTATCCTTTAGCTCAAATCATGAATAGACTAAATGAAAAGTCGCTGGTCTTAAATGTAACACAAAAACAAGCCATACCGTATGAATGCTTTGCTTTGAAAGACAGTATAGTAACTCAACTTCCTGATGGATACAGTAGACCACATAAGAAAATTGAATTTCATAATTTTACTTTAACTATTACAAAACCTAATAACTGTTGCTATTTGAAGGATGACAGCATTGTTATCATTAAACGTATTTGCTATTTCAATAATAACTTACCAGTAATTCTTGGCTTTAAATATGAAAATTTAACTTCGATAGAAAATTACCCCATTGACTCTACATTATTAAATATCTGTAAAACAAATCATTTATCTCCCGATTTACAGACATGGCCTATCAATTGTATTAAAAACAAAGCTTTTAGTATCTTTTCGGGGGGATCTTATTACATTTTCCCACTAATTCATAGTAACAATTAATTACAACAAAATTTTATGCAAACTATTGAAAATCAATTTTGCCTCATTAAAAAATTTTTTTAACTTTTTGCTACACTTAATTTTAATTACTAATTTCAGGATTAAGGGCAGGATGTCATCACAGGAAAAATCAAAAAAAACGTGAACGCAAGAGACGCATGGAAAACGAGCCGAACCCCAAAGAAAGCACAACTGAGAGTTTTGTTGTAGACAAATAAGGGAAAAAATTTCCACTGGAGTTCACTTCGATGGAAGCAAGCTTTTTTCTGTGGCCCAAAAAGTGATTAACAACGTATCAAACAGTATGTTTATTTACAATTATACTGATGTTAAGTAAACCACATATATTGTAATAAATATTATTCTTTTATTTATTTTGTAGATGCACCAAAGGAAAACTGCCAAAACGCTGCAAACAAACTATCAAGGAATTCAGCATGTAGCCGCACCATTCCTCTTATTTTAAAACCATTCAAATAAAATGCTTGCTTCGCAAGTTCTACAAGTGGCAAACAGCCACCTAATTCATATTCTAGTGAGTAACATTTTTATTTATTTTATTAATTATTGTCTCTCTTTCTTACATCAATGATTCAATCTGTATTTACAGCATATAAGGGACAATATGTAGCTGAGATGTCAAAACTAGCAGTTGATGTATCTGCACATCAAGTTCGCCCAGCAACAGTTTCTAGTCTGCAATATGTAGCTGAGACTTCAAAACCAGCAGCTAATAAACCTGCACTTCAAGTTTGCCCAGCAACAATTTCTTTTCATTATTCGTTTTCTCCTACAGTTAGCTTTGTATTTTTATTTTTACTTATAGATGATGCAAGTTTGACAACGCAACAAACAGGATTAATGCAACAGATTCCTGCTATCTCAAGTAATTTAAATACTATGGTACCTCTAAGCCAACTTTTATATGTAACTGACAATCCAGATGATGAGGAAGAATCGATTTTGGATTTACCAATGTTCAATGTACAAAACCATCAATTAAACAGTACAGAAACACAATCCAACATACCAAGTAGTGAAGTTCAACTGAATACTGACCAAATACAATAAGAACAAGAAAATGAAATTATGTTCGATATACCACAATTTAATAACCACACAGGTAGTCTTAAATTACTCACTAATATCTTTCACACATATTTTATTTTGTCCTTTATTTGCTTTAATAAATCTTTATTATTATATAGGCGATAACAATGACAATTCTCTAATTAACAATGTAGAAATGGATAGGCAAACTTCCTCGCCCGCTCAAGATAATCTTTTTGATGAAAATTCCTATAGTGGATCTACCACTGCATCTAATTCTGAACAATCAGATGCAGAAAACGAGGAAGAGGATTTAGCAAGAAACGAAGAAAACGAGCCAGTAATGCAGAACAATAATAATAATAACTTCAATCAACTTTTAGAGAGAGAAAGAGAAGCTCATGGCGATACTTGCTGCAGTAAGCAATCGATATTTTTGTTTTGCGTTATTATTGTACTGTTCATGTTAATTTTATACAATAATTCTCAACATTTTTCAGATTCATGCAGGATTATCTTACTACAGCTTATACGAAAAGTCGACAATGTATTGTTATATTTCGAAAACGGCAATGTCAACATAAATCAACGAAGAATCGAAAATCCAGTTCCTACTTATGATAAGCTTGTATGTTGTGCATACACTGTGATACACGACTCATATTAAATGATCTCATTCTTGAATTAAGATTACATCGTTACATATTAGATATTGTAGTGATATGATTTGAAGATTAACAATGATACGTTACCAGTGATTCGATGATACGAATGATAAGTTAAGACAATGATACGATTTATGCTTGAGTTCAGTTTCAAATTAATGATATAAATTTTTATCATAATCAGGTATTTTAAATTTGCAAAATAATGATGTCAGTAGCACAGTGAGTTATAACAGTAGGGTTTATGATTCTAGCAGCAATAATAACCTTGAATCTTTTGACTGCCTTGAAAATAATTTAAATGCTATTAATTGTAACGAATCATTTAATTTGAAAGATTTTTTACGGGATTGGTCAGTTTCATTTAATATTAGAGATAGAGCTTTAACTAGACTCCTTCATGGTTTAAAAAAGTCTGGCCATTGTGAATTACCTCTTGATGCGAGAACATTAAAAGGTACTCCAAAGACACATGTTTTTTCTAGTATGAGTACCGGTAGCTCTGCACACTATGGGTTACTAAAGGGTTTATTAGAGCAATTTAGAACGCTTGACCAAAGTAAGATCCTCAAAGTGATTTCTCTTGTACTTAACATTGATGGACTGCCTCTTTCTAAAAGCTCATGGAGCCAGGTGTGGCCAATTCTGTTTAAAATTGCTAATTATCCCGGAGGATCATGTGATCCTTTTGTAGCAGGGATTTTTCATGGAGAAGGAAAACCACCAAATGTAAATTTGTTTTTAGAACCTACAATTTTAGAATATATACAATTATCTGATGACGGATTTGAGTACAATAACAAAGTATAAAGTTTTTTTTTAATTTTTTGCTGCTGATACTGTTGCTCGCAACTATGTTATGTGTTTTCCTCCTCACAACAGTCGATGTGGAAAATGCGAACAAGTTGGAAAAACTGTACAGCATAGGAGTTTTTTTTAGAAAATGATTCTAATAGGAGAACAGATGAAAATTTTAGAAAAGATGTGCCCCCTCAATATGAAAATTTACTTTCTCCTTTAGAAGGAATAATAAGTTTAACAAAACAAGTTCCTCTCGACCCAATGCACTTACTAGATGAGGGAGTAGGAAAAAAACATATCAAATTGTTGCTTAATTTTTATGGCAATGGTGCTGATGCAAAACGTAGGTTGCAAGCTTTGAATAATGAATAAATTGCTTTTAAAATGTGGGTTCCTTCATACTTTGTTCGGAAAAAGCGAACTTTAAATCATATTGACAGGTTTAAAGCTACTGAGCTTCGATTGGCTATCTTATATATAATGCCCATTCTTTTTCAAATAAGATTCCTAATGAACTAATTCTACACTTCAACTTACTAAATTGTGCTTTGAGTATTTTGTACGATAGCAGTGAATGCATTCGAAACAACACAATAGCAACAGAATTACTCACAGCCTATGTAAATGAAATGAAACAGCATTTCGGTGAAACTCACATTATTTTTAATGTGCATAATCTTCTTCATCTTGCAGACGATGTTTTGCGTTTCGGTCCTTTAGATTCTTTTAGTGTTATCAGTTTTGAAAATTATTTACAGACGATTAAACAGTTAGTTCGAAAAGAATCTTACCCATTAGCCCAAATAATGAATAGATTAAATGAAAAATCGCAGCTCTCAAATGCAAAAGTAGATCAATCCATACCTCAAGGTCATTTCGTTTTAAAAAATAGTATAAATTCTCAACTTTCTAACAGCTACAGTAGACCGCATCAAAAAATTCAGTTTTATAATTTTACTTTAAGTAATAGAAAGCCAGATAACTGTTGCTATCTTAAAGATGATAGCATTATCGTTATTAATCATATTTGTTATTCAAATGATTTGCCCATAATTATTGGATTTAAATATGAAAACTTGACTTTTCCTATCGACTCAAATTTATTAGGCATTTGTAAAACGAATCAATTATCTGCAAACCATCAAGTCTGGCCTATCAGTAGTATTAAGAAAAAGGGTTTTAGATTATTTTCAAATGGTTTCTATTATATTTTTCCTCTTATTCACAGCAAGAATTAAGTCCTTATTAGCGTTGGCTCTTAATAATTTCTTTTTAATGACAATATTTAAGATTTTATTAAAATTCTGAAATTATTCTGCACTTATATTAAACTATTGTTTTAGAAATGTCCGGCAGAAGAAGAATACCCGAAAACAATGATATTGGAAAAAAGTTGTAAGTGTAATCTATATATTTTATTGATAATTATAATACTGATAAACTAATAAATACTTTGTATTTTTTCAGAAACGAGCAGGTAGACAGAGGGAACAGAAAAACAGCAATTAAACGCTTTTTATATAGATTCATCAGGAAATCAAGTTCCCACAGGAGTATCATTTCCGCAAAATCAGCTCTCTTTAATTAGTCATAAAAAGATTAAGAGTCTATCGCAAAATGCATTGAAAGAAAACTTGAGAAATGCTGCAAATCAGACACATCCAACGCTACCTACGGACAAGAGTACAGCACCTCCTTTAATTACAACATCGTTTCGAAAAAGTATTTGTGCATCAAAAAATCATGATGAACGATATGCTGATCACTTGGCTAACATTCTTATGGGTAATAACAACTTGTTTTAATAATTTCATTAGAAAATTCATCTTATATAATAATTGTTTCATTCATGCTTACACACTTGCTTATATTGTTATAGGGAATATTCAAAACAGCGCTAATGGAAATAACAAACTGCAGATGATTGATTTAAATCAAAGTTTTGTGACAGCACCCACATCAACCCACATCACCCACATCAACCAGTTGCGTCAAAATTCCACGATAAGCGTTAGTCCAAGAACAACAATTCCTAGGAAACAAAGAGCATGTCCGTCAACAATCGTTAGTGGAGCCTTATTAAGCGGTAATAAATCCATGCAATCACCAGACAGTATGTTCGCATGTTTTTATTCTTACTTTTTTTATACAAGTTAATAATTGAGTCCTAAACTATTTATTTTTGCAGATACATCAGAAAATATTACTGAGACTGTTAGTAACAAAAAAAATAACAAATCGGACTCTTCACGAGCCTGATTCATATCCACTTTCTACGTCGAAAAGTTTAAAATTTACTACTACTGGACAACTAGTAACTCACCAACTCAATGGTATATAGTATTTTATTCAAACGATAATTTGATGACAAAAAGTTAAATATATATTTTTTATTTGTATTTAACCGTTGCAGACAGTGGATCCTTCGTCCCTATTGAGAAATTTCTGACTGGAAATGGAAACATGGTAGCGGGTGAAGTATGCAATTTGTCATTGATTGAGGATATTCTGATAGTTGTGCAATATCCTCATACGAATCACGAAGAAACAATAATAAATAATAATCCAGGTACTTCTATCAATCAGGAGTGTTTATATCATATCATGTTGCTTTATTTATTTTTAAACCAATTCAAATATTGTTTTATTTTTTATTTCAAAGCTTACGGTAACCCTGAAAATGGTACTACGCCTGAAGACGACAAAAAAGATCCACCGTATCATCTTAGTGATGAAGAGACTTTGATTGAAGGTGAGGAAGATAAAAATTCAGACGATGGAGTATTGATACAGCCTTTAATAGCGAAAAAGGTGAAGGAGAAGGTGATCAAGATTCTGAAGAATATCCTGCTAATCCAAACAGTGATATGTATGAAAATCCAGTTTTGAATGAAGAAAGGGCTGTTCATAATGCTGGCAATCGAAACCTGAACCAAACTCCAGAGAACAATAGGACCAACAACAATAATATTGATCAACTTTTAGAGATAGAGAGGACAACTCATAATGATAAATGCTGCGGTAATCATCTAACTATCTATTATAGTAACTATGCGTGTATAATTTAAACATGTTCTAAAAATAATAAAATACTTTTGTTGCAGATGGATGTAGAAATATTTTGTTGGCTTCGGTGCGACTAATAAATGAAAATGGATTGATATTAAAATCACTTCTTGCAAATAATGATAGAAACAGAAATAGAGTCCAGACAGATAATTATAATAGGCTTGAATTTTTGCCCATCGATGATACGAATTTATTGAAAGATTTCGATCAAAATCTGGCTAAGCAAGACCCAGAGAATGTAGAACTAAGAAAACAATTTGTAAGACACGTTTACTTTATTAGTTAAACCTTCATTATATTAAAATTTTGTGTTGTAGTACGTCTTTTCTGGCTCTTATTATATACAGCACACGTAAGCTCGCGGGTTTCTCTCAGCTGTTAGTAGAGATGGCGCTCGGCCATCGCATAGCACCCACCCGCCGCTATCCGGGTCCCTTGCTCCGACCGTCCATGCAAGCGCACATAGAACGCGACTAGCCGCTGCCTAGGACGCACCTGTGTCTGTATAAGTCCTTAAATAAAAACCTTTTTGTCTATACTCACTCACATCTATTCATTCCCTGATTTAACATTTTGTTTCAATTATTATTTAAATAGTTGATTTGTTAATATTTTTATAGAATAATAAAGTTTTGGATTGTGGAAAATCGGACATGAAAAAGGCCATTACTACTATTTTACCACAAATTATTACCGATGAATTGGGCACAAAGTTAGTCTGGATGATCAAGGTCGATGGAAAAACTGCTATTCAGAACTACAACTTTCCATCAATTATAGCAAGTAAACATTTATTTTTTATACTAATATACTCTTATATTTGAGCTATCAAAATTGATAAATATATTTGTTTTTTAAGGTATATTTTCAGATAAGTATGATTGTGTTAAGGACGATGTAAAGAAGAGGATAAAACTTTGGCTCCAAAAATCTGGCGATCGAATCAGAGCCAATAAGAAAAAAATGGAAAGACTGAGAGAATTAGGCGACTAATAAACGTTATCTACTGATAAGCTAGATACTTTAAAAAAGTTACATATATTGAGTTTTATCTTTAAGAG
Source organism: Nasonia oneida (assembly GCA_037356405.1). Taxonomy (NCBI): domain Eukaryota; kingdom Metazoa; phylum Arthropoda; class Insecta; order Hymenoptera; family Pteromalidae; genus Nasonia; species Nasonia oneida. The sequence continues at coordinate 10,070 of JAZHPH010000787.1, read as the reverse complement.
ATATCTGTTTTCATTAGCATAAAAAACAAATGCAATTTTTATTTGAATAAGTTCGATTAAAAACTAGTTTGTTTTACTTAGTTTGGTAAATTCATGTGATCATAGGGTGATCATAACAAATGCTATTTTTATTTTAATTATAATTTAAAATGTACCAAAGTTTGAATGAGTCATGCGCATTGATAATGTCTGTGTTCATAAATATGTTCTTAATAATTTATTGAATAAAAAAATAATATTCAGTTATTCCTCTAATCGAATATTTATTTGATCATAAGTGAAAAAATCGAATAAAGCTGAACGCAGAGGAAAGAATAATTATAATCAAGTATACTTTGATTTTTTTCCATGCGTCAGTTTTATTTGATTTTTTCACTTATAAATTTTATGAATAACCATACAAGGAACCTATCCTCTAAACGACAGCATACAGACGTCTTTAATAAGTGAGCTTAAAGTGCTCTTAAAGACATCTTCAATGAGCATTTATAATGATAGTTTTCTCTTGAGAAAGTGCTCTTTTAGTTGACCTATAGATCTCTTTACGGCTGGACATTAGAAGACATTTCCATCACCTTTCGGTCTCTTTTATGGTATCTTGAGAGTTAACTTTTATCCGAGGAAAGTCATCTAAAAGTGCACTTTTTGACAACTTATTGTTTATTGGGTATATTAATATATAATTATAACGTGTACCATCTTATATACTAACTACCATAGATTCTTACCGCTTGCGAGTGAGAAAAACCGGACACCACCTGGCGGCAGCTCTACAATAGTTACTTTTTTCACCCGGAGATATCTTTCTGCACACTTTTTGTACACTTTCAAAAGAGATTTTATATAAAAATTTTAGATATATTAGCAGACACCTTTTTGACAGCTTTTTATGAGACTCTTACAGTCATCTTGCTTAGGTACTCTTTAAGCCATCATTTTTTAGAACAACTTTGACGACTCTTAGACAGGAAACATGGCGGAAAAAAAGACGTCAACTAGACAACTTTTAGAAAACTATGAATGTATTTCAAATTTTGTCATACACAACTTATCTAAAAGATATCTAATATGATCACTTTAAAGCAATCTTTAAGCGCTCTCATATAAGATATTTCTGAAACTTTTTTCTACAAAAAAGTCTTAAAGGAAATGTCAAAAAGATGTCTGAAAGTGATCTTTAATGAATACTATTTTAGTTCATCAATACTTATCTCTGAAAAAGTCGTCAAGTCGACTACTTTAAGAAATTCTAAAAGAACTCTTAAAAAAGGTAATTCATAAGATATCTAAAAAGTTTGTTGACCCTTTTTTATGACCTAAGAGCTATCAATTTGAAGACTTTTAGAACATCTTAAATTGGTCTTCCGAAAGATAGGTAATAAGCTATTCCAAGCGGTAATAGTCAAGAAAGATAAGTATTCAGATGTCTAAAAGTCCGCCAGTGTTTATTGGGTTATATGCAGTACACGCGAGCTGATGAGCATCGAGTATATCGACAACTTTTACAATCTTCGACGTAAATGTTGTACAAAAATTAATAACGGGAAGAATATGTGCAGTGAACGGATGTAATAGTGGTAGATATGCTGATAGAAAAGCAAAAGAACGAGCAGGCCGAGTACGCCAAACGACACTTTTTAAAGTACCGAAGGCAAGTATGTGTTCCTGGCTTTGTTCATTAATAAATTTTGAATTATATCATTTTTTACATTATTCAAAGTTTATTAATCAATGTGACTAGAGTTACCAGGGTGTGACTAGAGGTATTTTGTGACAGTATGAATTTGAAATAAGTTTTATACGAAATAATATTCTGTTTTGCAGAATATAATATTGAAATCTAAATGGAGCCATGTACTTAATCAAATTCTGGAATCATCAGACTGCGTTTGTGAATTTCATTTTGATGTGGGAAGTTTTTAATAAAAATAATAACGAAAAACAACAGTTAACCAAAACATATAGAAAAAATTCTAAATTTTAAGTATACAGTCGTATATATAGTCTCCGTCGTCGTATTATTTATTATAACAGTGAAGTATTTATAAATATTAAATTTTTTTTTAATGAAAATGTAAAGCGTATTATTTTTTTAATTCCAATAATTATAATAATTTTATATTATTTAAATATTTATAATTATTAAGATTTATGTTAAAGATTTTCGCGTATAAAGGAATCACAAGCTCTACTTGCGATTCATAATATATAAATTTTCTGTGTATATATTCCGTATATATCTATATTTATCGGTTACTGTCGATACTAGCGCCCTCTGCTGATTTAGTTTTCCCGATTGCTGTATTAAAATCTGGAATATTTCTCTAATATGGCGTTCGTACTCCTTATACTCTAGTCTCCCTGATATGAAGAGCAGTCTCGTTTTATCCGTTCCTGGGCCAGGATCCTTCAAGCTCCACGCGTCTATATATGGTACGGAAGCCCGGTAGTGACATCGACATACATGCATACGCTGTATGCATGCTTTCTCTAAAGTCCTCACATAGTGTGTGCCATGGAGGAAGAGAGAAGGAGACCAAACTCCTATGGCCCGAATCGCCGAAAGTGGCTCCCTTTTTCCGACGAAAATCGCCAGGTCCGCTTGGCAGAACGCCAGACCTAGCGAGTAACAGAGCTCCTGCCGGTGGCTTATGGTACTATATTATCATAATAATATCATATCGACGGCTGATATGAGAGCAAGATTTAATGTAAATTTTTTATATCAATTTTCATTTCAAAATTTGCATCCTAAAAACAGCTAAAAACTTAAGCTTAAACTACTATATCCACTAAATTAAACTTAAACCTTTTACTAAACCTTCGAATGGGGGCGATGATCATATGCAACTTTCACTTTTTATCTAGCAGAGATCTCGATGGTCGTGAGAATAAAGGCGTCGTTTGCTAACTTTTTGATTAGAGTTCAAATCCAATTCTCGATTTTTTTTTATTTGCTTTGCTTGTAAATGTTCATTTTAATACTAAATTAATCTTATTTTCGAAAAAGAAATTAAGTTTATAATAATTTGTTAAAATAATATTTTATAGATTTACGTAAACAGAGTAGGTTACAAGCTATTTTACCCGTTATTTTAACAAACTGTTATAAATTTAATTTCTTTTTTGAAAATAAGATTAATTTAATATTGAAATGAACATTTACAAGCAAAGCAAATAAAAAAAAAATCGAGCATTGGATTTGAACTCTAGTCAAAAAGTCGGCAGACGACGTCTTTATCCTCACGACCATAGAGATCTCTGTTAAATAAAAAGGGAAAGTTGCATATGATCATCGCCCCCATTCGGGGGTTTAGTAAAGGGCTTAAGTTTAATTGATTGGATATAGTAGTTTAAGTTTAAGTTTTTAACTGTTTTATTGCATATAAAAAATTATCATACATTTAATAATAATAGGTTTAATTAAAAATTTATACATTAATCTTGCTCTCATATCAGCCGTCGATATTATTTTGCAATTCACTATAGTACCATAAGCCACCGACAGGAGCTCTGTTACTCGCTAGGTCTGGCGGTTCTGCCAAGCGGACTTGGCGATCTTCGTCGGAAAAAGGGAGCCATTTGGAAAGTAGGTAGTTTGGTCTCCTTCTCTCTTCCTCCATGGTGTGTGCGTATAGACCCGACGGGGTCGGGTAAGGTTAGGCTCCTTTTCGAACATGGTCTGTGTCGCACGTGCATTTCAAGTAGGTATTTTTTTGTTGCTGAAAATCGATATTTTGCATATTAAATAATAAATATACAATAATAATAATATATTTAATATTCATTTAAACTATTTTAAGAGCAAATTTATATTATATAATGTACGATGAATGAGATATTTGCAGATTACAAATTTCTCTGCAAATATCTCTTGCATCATACTAAGAGTCTGACTCCGCGCCCTACAGCGCGTACGCAAAAAAATCAGACAGATTCTAAAACTAAACATGTTTTTAAAATATTTTTTAGTAATCGATTGCAATCCAGCCTGATCTCCTTCTTTCGTTGAGCTGCTGACCCAGGATAACCTGCTGCTTTCGCCGAGCTGATCAAGCTTCAAGGCTACACTATCGTGGATTTGTCCCTTTTCAAATCATCGTGTTCAACTGCTGGGCTACTGGCTGCTCCAGCTCTTTAAGGTCAGTATTTTCTGCCTTCTACAAATAGCATCAAACTCTTTTATGGGGTAGACGAGGGCTTGCTGTGGGCTTGTGGCTTTGGGAACCGGTGGGTGGATTTTTCGTGGGTTGGGTAAAGGGAACTGGTTCTAGGCTCTCGTTTATAGGAACTTTTTAAAGGAGTCTCTTTTCTTCCTGTAGATGCATTTTTTGTTGGTGCTCTACTTTGTGTCATGGCAAGGATTGATATTTTACAATGAGGTTGTTATTCTTTTGAGAGGCATCGAGGAGAATGAGAGCTGCTGGTTTACCATAGAAGGAATTGGATTTCCAATTTGAGCAGGAAATGCTTTCTGTCATAATAGCACTTGTGCTTGACATAAATACATCTCTGAAAGGATGTGTTCAGCCTTGATTTAAATATCACAGTTTAAAATATTTTAAAAGTTGGATTAATGAAGTTCTTGTGCATATAGTATAGGATCAAATGTGTTGTTTTTATGGAATATGATAATAATTTCCATGTTAACAGTTTGTAAAAGTAAATAGTTTTTGTTAAAAGAGTTTTCCTTCAATGATCATAAGCTTTGGAAATGCTATATAGGTATCAGAGGATTTTAGTAGTTAATTTAGCCATATGATGAATTTAATCAATATTGATGGATGGCTGGACGTAAAAGTTTTGCTCAAATGGAAATATGAAATTTAGCCTAAGCAACTGAAGCATTTATGCAGCTATTATTTATGAATAAAAATCAAATTAATTAACACAAGTGACTCACGTGTATTCCAGAAAAACAGATTTTATTTAGATGCTCTAACATTCGTGTACATTTTATTTCAGTAGAAGCTTCCCTTAGAAAGCAAGCAAGTCATAGAGTACTGTTGGTCCCTTAGAAAGCAAGCGAGTCATAGAGTGCTGATGTTCTTGAATAAAAATATGCATCTCATAATTCCTATTCACTCTGATTTTTTGTATGGATGCTCCTGGGGATTACTTATTTAGTTTAGTTATCAATCATTCTCAAGGTTTCATTAAACTACCAGCTCGGTTGTTTATATATTGTTTATTTTAAATGTTTCTCACTTTATTTAATAATTAAAATAGAATATTTATAACATATAGGCAATGAAAAACGCGACAAGAAAATTACTTATCCTTACTGAAGCCAACGTATAGACCTTCACGAATTGCATACATAGCACCTATAAGACTTAACATAATTTCTAGTAATATCCCAGTGAAGACCGTACTAGCATCCTTTTTCAAATTTAAACTTTAATTCTGTTAATAGCTGACAACGATCACTAGGATATTACTAGAACCTTTGCTACGTGTTATAGGTATTACATATTATTCTTTATGCTTGATTGTTGATAATTTTGTTCTTTTATTTGTTTCTAAATCATTTGTACATTTCAGATGCGTGAGGTCAACATTACTTTTGGCGAATTCACAATCGCATTGCCACTGAACGAGAATGCCAATCTGCTCCTTTCAGTGCTCAAGTCTTTTTTCCCAAATGCAGAAAGACTTATATACAGAAAAGATGGAAGAATCCATGGGAGGTCCCCGATACTCGGGGAAATTGAAATTGATTCGCATGTACAGAACTACAAAGTTTTCGTTACATCAGCTGATGTACAGGGTCCAGCTGCAATTTCCTCCACGAGAAATGTTTGTACGTCTGGATCAAATCTAGCTTCTGCCTGCGAGTCAAAAAAAGCTTCCTCCTGTGGGTCAAACACAGTTTCTGATCTGCCTAATAACAAAAGAAAAAGACTTATTGAAATCATGGATAAGTTGCGATCAAGAAAGGAAAACCAGTCAGCGTCTGCAAATGTAGAAGAACCTGCAGTCAAAAAACCAAAAAAGGTATGAATAAGATGAACTCAATAATTGGCATTTTCTCAATAAATTAGCATTTTTAGTTAATGTTTTTTTTCCAGGATGTTTCTAATCACTTGAATAAAGAAAAGAAAATACACATTGGATGGATTCACAGGGCCGATAGTATGCAAAAATACGTGCAATTAAAAGCACCACTGGCTGGTATCAAAATTTTAAATTTGCAGCAGTCCATTTCATACGGTGTAGATGATTTGATTCACCTGGCAGTTGCGGAGTTTTCAAAGAATTCAACATGAAAAACCTTGTTGGAAAAGTGCAAAATTAACCTTGGACTATTCGATGGCACTATAATTTCAGAATTTCAAGATCACAACTATGAAAAATGTGATTTTTGGGAATACTGCCGGTCACTTTCTACATTGGCTTACAACATGAAAATATATTTAATTACTGAAGATCTGCTGAATGAAGCAGAGAAGACTCCTGCCACACCTGCATCAGCAAATAATGAAAATAGTGGTGACTCTGTAGCTGATAAGAATTCTGCAGACTCAAGTGTGGACGAAAATGACGTTTCTGACTTTTGTTGCTCGGAGAGCCAAAAACAATTTGGAGACAACATAGAAACGAAATATCCTGTTTATAAAAATTTGCCAAAACAAGAAGCAGATGAGTTTTCGTTAACAAACATTTCTAAATACAAGATACAAGCTGATAACGACGTCGTGGTATTCTACCACAAAATAAGAGTTTCCAAATACTCGAAGTACCCGTCAATCTCACAAGGAACTAAATTAAATATATATTCAGAACTTGAATATGAATTAAGGGATTCCTTACCAAGTTACGAAGATTTCGATCCTCTTGATTATAGGTACGAGATATGCCGGATTGATAAGGAAGGCCTTACGCTCTTAAGAATAGACGTTCAAGATGATTTGTCCAGACAGTTCGAATATTCCGAAGATTTGACAATTTTTAATCCAGATCCACATAGTATATTATGTGATTCAAGTTTACTGCATGGAATTGCCGACAAGCAGTATGGACTAGGTGTCATTCCTTATTGCAACGATAATTGCCAACCACTGTTCACCTGGACAAGAAACGGCGTCATCTTTCGACAAAGAAAGTTTTTGTACTGGTTCGACGACAAGGCTTTGCTAAACGATGACAATGCCGCATGGGGTTGTACAGTTACTTGCAGTGGTTCCCACGACGTTAATTAAGACTTGTTTTTCGAAGCATTTTAAATATGTTAAATCTCGCTGTTTTAACATAATTGGTTTCGTTTGATTTTTTTGACTAAGTATTATACTTATACTTATTAAGTATAAAGCGTTTCATTGTTTTATTAGCACTTTTTTCCGTATACGTTCTTGTATTGCATTACCGTTTTAATTTGTGACTGACCAATGACACGTGCTGTAAGAGTTGTGCCGAATCACGACATACATTTTTACTCGATTTCGGATTTTGAGATGTTTGTTACTTAGTAAATAATTTGTACTCTCATCTATGTCGTTGTTTGGCACATCCTCAATTAAAATATTCAAGAAAAATTTATCGTAGATTAATTATAAATAAGCGTTTATAGAAAAATGTTAAGAGTAATAACAAACTCATAAAGCTAAGTTGAAAAAAGATTTAATTAAACCGTGATAAAAAGTATTATGAAGTATATACTGAGACGGCAGGCCCCGACTGGGTATACAAGAGTGCAGCAATGGATAACTTGCCTAGCGTAGGCAAGTTACCGACCGAGTGGCGCTAGTAGCCACATGTAAATAGTCTACCTACGAGCTGGTAGATGGCGTGCGCGCATATAACACAGGAGAGAGGGAGCAACTCGGGTATATAAGGAGCCCCGGAGCCAGCAGCGAGCATTAATGATCTGGCTCTCAACCGAGCAACGTGCGAATGGTAGTACTCGCTGCTTGCTCCGGACTCCACCATACCCAGTAGTCCATGAGCCCCAGGCTCTCGAAGAGTATGTGTGCAGTCCACTCCCTCTCCTACAGACTGAGATCCAGCATCGCTTATAATTGAATATTGAATGATTAAATAAATAAATGAATGACATTTAAAACATATAAACTATTTCAACCCTTGTTTAGCATTACCCACTCCCATCCCCGCATCAGTTGTGTCACCGGTGTAGGATGGTAGTACCCTGCATTTAGGTGGCGCAACTGGTTCTAGACTCATGGTGAGATGGTAGTACCTCACACATCAGTCTAATAGCTGCGTGGTTTACCTAAGTGTGCGGGATATGCGTAGCGGGAATACCCTACTCATCTCCCTCTACACACGAGCAGCTCTCCTCTGGTGGCTCGGCCCTTACAGAGGATAGGGAGGTCTTTTGTCCACTCAATAGATATTACCGGGTGGATCAAAGACTGCTATCAAAGAATGTGCTTATCTCCCGCTTTACTAACCTCGGGTCTCGAATCCTTCGCGTTCGCATATTAACCCTTCGCGGACCGTTTCAATACTTATAAAGTAGATTGTTAAGCATAAGCATACAATTGTTTTGTCATGCGCGATAAAACGCCTGCGAAAAAAGTGACTCTGGAGGGATGTCGATACGTTGCCAGAAATATGTGCGATTTTAGTTAGTAAATAAAAAGTCACTAGTATCGTAACAGATAAACATTTCTAGAAAAATGTTATAACAAAATCTACAAAGTTCTCACATAGAACGCTGCAGAGCTGTCTGATGTGCTGTACAGCGATCTCGGAAAACAAGATTTAATTACTAATTTTGTCAGTTCTTGAGAATTCTTATTCAATTTCATATTATTAGTGCTGTAAAGATTCTATCATCGGGATGATAACACTAATGGATTTCTATACAGGCACTAATTATGTAAATTTTAAAGATTTTAAGAATTTTCAAGAGCTACGTAAGGATCGTTGCAGAGATCACTGCAGAGAGCTCTGCATTTTGTTTAAATCTAATCAGCGCGAAAAGATGCGTGTATTTTTGTTCTTTCATAGATTATTCTGTGCTCATAAAAAGTACACAATATAATAATTAAGTTAACCTGAATTGTTACAATGCCGTTACCCTAAGCGGGTCTTGGGCGTTATCGTCCAGATCGGACGGGTGGGTGCCTATCACCACTACACAGCGCGTTCTTAGGTTGCGGATAGAGGAACAGCCCCTGAGAAAGAGGTTAGCTGCGAATAAATTGAATAAGCAGCCGCAGACAGCCGATAGGAACAGGCATGGGTGTGATGAGCCCACACTGTCGAACGCATTCATCTAGAAACACTACGCAAGCACCACAACAAAAAAAACACTTCACATTATCTCTTATCTCTCAATCTATCTCTTTCATCACACATTACAAAAATGGGCAAAATTCCTGCTGCCGAGGAGGATGCGGGAGCGATGACAACTGCCCCGAAAGGGGATGTGTAGAATGATTCGTCACCTGGTCTTACGCGGTAACGATGCCAGCGAAGGCGCGTTGCCTTGCAGGGGGCGTTAGGATGCGAGAATAAAACCGTAGTGTGTCTGACGACGAATTGACACTGTCCTCGTCAAAGTCGGAAAGCTCTCATACTTAGTTCTAGATAGGTATGGGGGTTATCACCTCTAGGACGGTGGACTCACCTGCGATCGGAACAGGATCCGAAGCGCGCGGGTTTAACATACTATCATGGCTCAAAAAAATCAAATCCGAACCAAAAGGGACTTAAGGATCGGAATTTGGAATGTTCGCAGTCTATACAGAGCAGGCGCGTTTAAAGAACTCGTAAAGGAAGCTGATAGGTACAATCTAGATTTGGTAGCAATACAGGAATTGCGGTGGCCAGATGGCGGAGTACTGGTATCGGGTAACTTCACGAACCTGTATGGGGCCGGGAGTGGGGGATCTCTAGGCACCGGATTTCTCGTAAGCAAAAGCATCATACATTCGGTTAAATGTTTTAAATCCGTCAATGAGTGGCTCTCGTACATCATTATCGAAGGTGAATGGTATAGATATGTATTTATTAATGTGCACTGTCCTACGGAGGACAAAGAAGAAGAAGCTAAGGATCTCTATTACGAAACTTTAGAGCAGGTAATCGACCAGTTCGCGTCT
>JAZHPH010000786.1:0-21974 GCA_037356405.1 Nasonia oneida | reverse complement strand
ATTATTATTAACCTCACTGTTTATTATTTATTCCACAACACTAACAGGCATACTGGCTCATGCGGATTCTGGCTCACCCCCTCCTCTCTCAATGTGAGCCAGAATCCGAGCTGTGTATTTTAGATGGAGGGATTGTCGATCCCTCCCTTCCCTCTCCTAGCGATCGAGAATTCACCCCACTCTCAAAGTGAGCCAGTAACCGTAGTATGTATAAGTCCCAATCTTCCCTTCTCCGTGTCCCGAAAAAAATTTGGTGGTGGGTTCATGCTCCTCCTCCCTCGCGCAGGTAGAGACGGTGATCCTCGCACAGGTGTTTTCCCTTGCCTTTACACATTGTATTGGAGACATTATGCATACTACAGACTGCGTGTGAATCACTCTCGAATAAGTATACAAGCTATCTTACGCAGATGTATACAGCTTCTAGCGTCAGCTATTTTTTCCTTTCGACTGAGACATGATAGTCCTCCGACTGCGCGGACAGATTACGCAGGTACTATCCCTCACACTTTCCATACGATCCTCGCACAGGTGTTTTCCTCTACTTTTACGCAATGTATGCGAGAAATGCTCATTATACAAACTTCGTGTAGATAATTCTCGGATACGTATATAAACTATCCCACGCAGATGTATACAGCTTCTAGCGTCAGCTGTTTTTCCTTTCGACTGAGATATGATAGTCCCCCTGACTGCGCGGACAGATTACGCATGTACTATCCCTCACACTTTCCATACGATCCTCGCGCAGCTATGGACGACGACCCTCGCACAGGCGAGAGACGTTAAGAGTGAAGTGAATCGTGCTAGTTGTTATTAATACCTAAATTTTGTAAAAATGTATTTATTGCATCGAAAGCATGTCTAGATACCATCAATATTGCATCCCATATTGTAATTCTAACATTTTTTAAGAACATCCTATATTTTGAATTAGGACAAATATTATATTTTGTTTGTTCGTTAATGTTTATAATGATTATTTAACTGTTTTTGAAATACCATATAAATGTTTTATAGAAAGGTTCATGGTTTCATTAATATCGAATAGCGATCATTTCCAATGTTGTTCAAACGCTGATAAAATATTTCTTAAGCCAACATTTACAAGCTTCATGTATTTAACACATTTTAAAACGTTTTGTGCTATTAGGGTATATTGTGTTTATAATACTACAGTATAATTTTTACATATATATATATATATATATATATACTTGAATAGCTAAACAACGCGGGTTCCCAACCCCCCTTCCACTCGATCCGACGACTTACCTGTGCAGGTAAGAATATGCCCTGACCACATGGAATGTTCTAGAGGCTTTTGACGTCATCACTAGACCTGCCGCCCCCCTTTCACGATGTGCAGGTGAAAAAGAATGGCCACTCAATTACACACCTGCGCAGGTGAGAATCGATATAGAGAATCACTGCACAAGCACCTGGGAGCGGCGCGCTCGTAGAAGGTCAGGGCTCCAGCCGTAAACTCGGGGCATATAAAGCGTGCTCAATGCAGCTTTTAAATGCTGCATCAAAAAGTATACAAGGGTGACTTTGGGCAGCATAGTCCCCGCAGGACGCTGCTCGGTATGCACGCCGGCTTCGGGCAGACACTTTGGACAACATACTTCCTGCTATCTGTAGAAGGTTGCTCAAGGCCAGCATCGAAGAAGAGAAAATTCTTGAGCGCGCACTTGATGTAGCTAGCCGAGCGCGGATCAAGTTACGCTCTAGCCACGCAAATGCGCATTATCCGCGCGCATTCTGCATCGCCATGTTTTATCGATGATGCATCAACGGCTGCCGCATTGTAGCTTGCAGCATCTTTTGCTGCGGCTTCTAATGAGCATTGACCGAGGGTGGCTTCGGACAGCATACTTCCTGCTGTCGCGACTGCTTAAGGGGGCACAACACCTTTAAACCCTGAAATAAAGAACTCTGAGAAAAATTCATAAATTTTAAGTTAAATATTTAAAATTTTTTATGGATATATTTAGCATAAATTCTTTTAATTATATCATGCTAAAACCTTCATTATTCCTGCTGGCCCATTGTGGCACTCGGTGCAAGAATTTGTAAACTTGTTTACTGTCCATAGGATTCCAAGTGAACAAATGGTTCTTTTGGTCTCAAACTCAAGGAGCGTTCACTTGAAATCCTAAGGGAAGTGAGCTGAAATCAGTAAAAACAACATTTAGAAAAAATCAACTTTAAAGTTTATGAAAATTGATGAAAGTGTAACTTAAATTAGTGCTTATCAAATCCTTTGGGACCAAGTTTTCTATGCTCTACACACATAGATCTTGACTCTCTTACTCTACTTTATACTTATCTTTTCTTTTGGTCACTGTGTAGAATCTTCAAGTTAAAACTGCAGAAAATTACCAGTCTAACCTCCAAATGTTTGATCCGGGTGCTCTAGTCTCTGTACCGGATTTTTCTTGCATTACTACAGTCTTCATAGAGTGCTTGGCAACTTTCTCACATACTTCACTAAATTGTTCGTAAATTAAATCGTATGCAGGCTGAGCCATTGGTTTCAAGTAGTCCATCGACCCACAAATATTGATAGACCAGCGTGTCCGAGTCTAAGAGCACGAAAAGTAACCACTGCTCTCCTGTTGTTTTCCCAAGCATAGTTCTAGACGCCAACTTTTCTGCATGACTTGATAGCTGCCAGCGGACCACACTCAATGCAGACTACTTCAATCTTGAATCCTAATCCTTGAGCTTTAGATTCGCCAAGTTTAACTTGACCATGGCATTGTTTGCAAATCGAAAGTTCCTCGAGAGCAGAAAATAGAATGTTGATATCAATCAATCTATTCCTGACCACAGAGGTTCCTTCCGCTGCTGGAGTTTGTATCTTTTTTGATGAACTTGAAGGTCTTGTCCTGTTGGCAGGTTCATCCTCGCATGTTGCTCCTAGAAATCTTCTTGGCCTCTTCTTGCCTCTTCCTCGAGAGTACTTCTTGTCAGGATGGGTCCTCGCAAACCTACCCTTGGCATCTCGATTATAACACATATTTTTAAAATCACTACACTTTACACTTTTTTCAATAACTTTACTGCTCTGCTTTTACGTTAACACTTCACTTTCTTTTTCTTTTTAGGGTTATAAGCTATATAAGCTCATTCTCAAAACACTACAAACACTACTTAGATTAATTTAAAAACACTTTTAAGAAATATAAGCTTCTTTTATGTATTAAAACATCGGCTGTGTTTACTCAGTGTAAAACACATCCCAGGATTATATCAGCTGTGATTTAAAATATTTGTTGTCTGCTAGCAGAACAGCAGAACGGTCGCTCTGTCCTTCTCAGACACATTGATTCTAATCTGCCCACAGGTGGCGCGCGGGCGCGCGATATTTGAATTCAAATAAATGTCCCTACGTATCCATCGGAGCCTTATATAAGAAGCGAAACAAGAAATTTATCTCGAATATAACGCAAAAAATCCTATCAATGCGCACTAATTTATTTACTAAAATATGTATGCGGATCATAATATACGTATATACTACGGTAAAAAAATAGTATTTTCAACATTTACAATAAAAATTGTATTCAGATTAAATTTATAAAACCTAAAATTAAAATTATTAGTCATATTAGACAAAAAATGAAAAATACGCAATTTTACGAAAAAACGATAAAAATTTTATTTTAGTATTTTGCTTGTAACTTTGCAGAACATTTTTTTTTTTTTTTTTGATAAATGGGTTTCAGGAGCATGTTCTACGGAACTTTTCCTGTCAAAATAAGCAATAAAAAAATCGATTTTTTCGAAGTTTAAAGGTGTTGTGTCCCCTTAAGGACAGCACCTCTATTCTTTATCGTTGCCTGCGACTTGTTGGCTGCGGTAACGTCAGCGACTGGCGAGCAGCTTGTGATTCCAGCATTGGACTCAGAGAGGATGAAAAAAATCACACAGCCCCTTTTTACTTTAAACGATTCTTTTTCACGAAGGACAGCATGCATAGGGATTAGAGAATAACGGGTTAAAAATAATCGTAGTCGCATGTAAAAGAACATTATTTTTCTCTCAATATACAAATTCTATCTTATTTATTACACCTCCAAAATACTGCATGTATGTTTTTTTATCTTACATTCTGAACACTATTGCTTGAAAAAATCTTCAGTTAGTATCTTGCTAAGTCTTGCGGGTGAAAAGACGCCAAACAAATCATCCAGTTTAACGAAGGCTCTGTCCCCATACTTCGTCTTAATTTCACTCAAACTGGTAATCTGATATTTTTTTCTCCAGCTCAAGACTCGCCAGCTTTTTCGTCGGTATAAAATCCTTGCGTCCGAGACGATTTATCTCATTAAAATCCATTTGTGACGTTTAAATAACGACGAATGATCTACGAGGACTGACTAAAGCTGATGTGTTTGCTGCTCTTTCATTAAGCACAGATGATTCATACATAGCTCAAACCTTTTATAACCTTGTATTCCAGGCATCAAGTATGTGTTCGTAGAAAAATTTTGAGAAGTATTCTTTTTTGTTGTATCCTCTTTCGTTGTATCCTTTTTGTACTTGCAATCTGGGAGTAGAACGTATTCTGGACTGCTTTAAGTTTGACCCATTTTTGATGAGCGTCAAAACGTAAATGACAAAAAATATGCTTTATATTTATACCTCGTGCACCGCAGTATTATGTAGAAGGGTTAAATTATTGAATTTTTCCATAAGTACTAGCACAATAATGTTTCCCGTTCTTTCAATCCTTAATTTGAAACGCTTTCGATCTCGGACTGCTTGCTCCCACTCTCCACAACGTGCATTTTTATGTGCATATGCTCATGTACACATTGAATAAACTGTTGTATTTTCTTGAAAACGCACCCGCTTTTCCATGTTGCTATTTGTTGTTAGCATTCAGTTTACACTGTACACAATCTCTTTTTAAAGGCGGGACTCCACACTCTCAATCAAATTGTGCTCTTGACAGTGTGGACACTCTAAAATTTCTGAATCCAGCTTTAAATGTTCTGAAACCTTATCCTAAGCTAGCTCAATGCTATTGGCGGCAAATGTTATAAAAAATTCTCGTGGCAAATATGCAATATCTGTTGGAGTCATAAATGATAAGTGCTTGGTACGATAAAACTGTCTAAGCGATCTCTCCAAAGATAACGTATTGTCATGATAAAATTTTTCAATAACAATACATTCCTGTGCGCACAGTGTCCTTCAAATGCAAATTAATGGTGTGGGCAAAGTGGCTCTAAAATATCATAGAGCCACTTTGCCCACACCATTAATTTGCATTTGAATTCTAGCCTCTGTAATGAGGGAAAGCCTATTTCACTCATATCGACTACGTGAAAATTGAATTTCTCGAGCCATTGTTTCTTCTCGGTTCCTTTGACATTTTCAAGCTCTTTGTACGGTAAATCCCCAGAGCTTCAGGATAATCCGTGATAATTTTGTTCCGGCCAGAGATGTTTACACCTGTACTTAGCTGTGAGTCTGCGCCACTGTGTAGGCAGCTTGAACACAAACACCAATGTCTTAAGGTACAAATTGAGTGAAACTATGGCAAGTTCCTTGACGACGAATTCGTTTACAGGCTTTCCAAATCCTTGCACATCAAGCACGTATTCCATCGTAACTGACTGCCTACCACAAGCTGCTGCTGCTCATTTCATACGATTCATTCCCTCCAGCCTTTACACAATTTTTTTTACATCCCCACTTATAGGGTTGTATTTGACTATGCGATGGTGTAGGATCAGACAGTATGCAGAGGTGCCAGCTGGAATATTTGCTCTAGCCCCAAATTCGAGGCGTACATCCACTGAAGCTTGCTTCAGTGACTCATTTTGCTCCGAACAATCAATGACAAAAAGAGGAAAATACGTCAGATAGTCGGTCTTATTCAGCATTGGTTCTTTCTCTTATGGTCATTTAATAACATATCGTTCAATAGAGCATACTGATTATTATTAATATTGAGATCGAGATTTCCATAGGGATAGTGTTCAGAATTGAGAAACAGTGCTACGTTGCTTATATTATAATGATCAAAGTGACTGGCATTAACCGTTTTCCGTCCTCTGCGATTTATCTGAAAGCCGAGAATAACAAAGCTAGGCTTCTCCAACTGATTAGCAGTATTCACAGTCCATACGTGTTTCGAAGTACTGGGCAGTAAGGGATCTTAATACAACTCCCAGCTACGAAAACTCATCGTGACATGTCTATTCTTTTCCAGGTAATTGAGCTATTTAATTTTACGTTTATTCGAGAGCAGCACATATGGCATTAGCCATTCAATTTTAGTGATTTCAACTTGGTAATCCTCGTAAACATTTTGACCAGCTGCGGCTACTTGTGTCTGAACGACAGAATTCACATCGGAATTTGATCTTGTGAGAATGAGTTCGTGTTTGGTATTTACAACGATTTTGTGATAATATTCAGCAAAGCCTAGGATCATGCTAAGTGGAATCGATACGTGAAGTTATCATTATTCTCTACCAATTGCCGTTGAGTCTCTGCAGTATCGAGCCAGCCAGCTTTTTTAATCACTGAGCTCTGACTTAGGCTAAATGATACGAATCCTTTCATAAGACTTGTCAAGCCCACATTCTTGCATCGATCAATCTCTATGGCGTTGTTTAGAAACGCTGTGCCCGTGAGGGTAGTGCCATCTGCTTTATGCAATTTTCCGCATATGTGTAATAAATTGCACAAAGGCAGTACACATAGATCTTGATGTTGCATACCTATGCGAATTTTATCGCTGTTGTTGAAATTTTACAAAGTATAGTGTTGATGCGCATGAATCTCGTAATGCGCAACAGATTCTTCAAATACGACAGGTGATTGTATGCATAGCACCTTTTCCATTTCGCTGAAAGCAGCACAATAGTATGCAGCTTATTTTTTTTCCAAGAACTACTTTTAGACCTAGGCTTCTTAAGAATTGTATATTTTGACGTGTTAGCGCTTTGAGCACTCGTCGACGACTGATTGCTTGACGACATGGTAAGTTAGTATTATGGCCTTTACTTACTTTAGAATTGTACACACTTTCCATAATGTTCAGACTGATTTGATATATAATCTAATAATTATGACTCCACCACAAAAATTAACTAAATAACCGTCTTGATCGACGAGTTGCAGCTGCAAGTTATTTAAAGTCTTAACAGTGACTAGCAGGTAAATAATAGGCGATGGAACTTCAATAATTTTGTAGCCTGGTGAAACAGCTGGAAAGAATTCGTGTATGGTGTGCACCTCATGCTCATTTATGTATGCTCCAGAAGTTATATTACACTCGACGCGTGAAGCGTTAATTTTGAGAATTGTTACTGGCAAGTCGGATTCGTAATCAGTGTTTGACGAAAATACATGATGTATTTTTTCTTTGTTCGTCGTTTTAGAACTATACCAATTCTGGATTTAACCTTCATGGCACTTGCTACGTCGAGACCAGCTGCTTTTTCACTAAACCCCACGTCTTCCGCCCGGAGTTGCTGCCAGGTTTTTGCAGCCAAAATCTTATCTCGAGCGTTTCTGGCTTCTACGTTTTCTCGATTCTGTGAGTAGGCAATTTCGTGCTTTTTGCAAGCTCTATTGAGATCATTAATTCCAAGATCCCCACGAGCTAATCGCTTTGCTAGTTTAGTACTAGTTCCGCAGTACTGATATCCTCGCAGATGAAGCTCTACTAGAAGTTGGTTGATAAGTTTGTTTACTAAATCACGGCCTCTACGACGTCGCTGCTTATGCACGATTATGATACCTGAGAGGACAGCTTAGAAGCTGACTTACTTTAAAAGGTTATAAGCGTGGGTTTTATAGCTACAGCAATAGTCGTTTTTAAACTTAGAAAGTATCTATATGGATTTAAAACCGCACAAGATCAGGCTACCAGTGTCGAATTTTCGATACTCTAGCAGAGCGGCAAAAAGTGCAAAAACTTCACGGAAAATTCCTACCTGACAATATACGAGCAGTATTTTGCGGACCATTGTGATAAAACGAATACTCTGCTCGCTCTTATTACACATCCCAATAGACTCAAATTCGAAAACGTGTTCATCTATTCAAAGTCGCTGAAACAGCCGAAATACAGATTCCTCGAGCAGCTTTTGCAACTTTGCCTGACATACAGTACTTCCCTTTCAGTGAACACGATATAGTTTCGGCACCTGATGACGTACTCCCTTATTTAGTTATAGTATTTGACGACGTCGCCTGTGAAATACAGGACAACATCAGAGCCTTCTTTTGCATGAGGAGACATGAAAACGTAGACTGCTTCTATCTCTGTCAGTTATACGCTCACGATCCAAAACATTTTTTGCGCGAAAACATGAATGTGTTAGTAGTTTTTCGTCAAGATGACATAAATCTTAAATATCGTTTAAATTCTGATATAACATATACAAATTTCAAAGCTTTATACTCAGCATGCTGGAAAGATGCTAAACATGGATTTCTTTTTATTTATAAGGAGCAAGCCATCAATGATGGTATAATGGAATCCCCTATTCCATTATGCGCCTACGACGCTAATTAGAATAGAGACACACAAATATTTTTACACACAAAACAAATACACATACACACACCCTCAGGCACCGCCATCGCAACAGCCACAAGAAGCTGTACCCTTCCACCACATTATAATCCAACAAAAATAGGAATAAAGAGAAGCAGCAACCACGCATGGGGCGTAGATCATCCGAAAGAATGGCCGTTGTCGGAAAAACTGACTCGGACTATCAACAGAATTAAAAAGATGTCAATGGACAAGCAAAAACTATGTCGTAATATCCCTCAAATAGCGACAAGCTCATAAAAATAACCACAGAAAAATGACAAGCAAACACCAGACAAGCGCGCTTTCCCAAAAAAAAACAAATCCGGAAAGTCCCACGTGACAGAGTACAGGCGACGACAAGCAGCAGGAATGCTAGTCACAAGTCGATTTTCCTAAAATGACGGTAATAAAAATATTACAAGGTCACGTGGTATTAAAAAGAAAGTCGTAAGAATATCTCATATTAGGCACTCCTTATATGGAAAAAGAAGAAGAATGAAGCTCCAGTATATAAAGACCAGGATTAAAGAGGTGAATCTCGTCAGATGTTCTCAATTTGCCATAAAAATCGTTACTCTGCGAGTTTAGAGTAAAGAAGTTGCTAGCCAACGATCTATTGATAGCCGAAAAGGAAGAGGCCAACTGCTGCATCCTCGGCGCCTGCATCAATGAGAAAGAAAACCCACACACATACACCTATACACAAATAAGGTACTTTTCCATTTATTTACTTGTAATAAAAGTAGATGCATTAAAACTAACCCACGCGTTAAGTGATTTCGTCTCCGGCTCCTTTTCCCGGAAGGCAGTGACCGCGCTTGCGGTAGCCAAAAGGGATTTCCTTCGCGTAAATTTATATATATAAAGGGAGGAACTCAAATATATTATTATTGATGGGTTACAACGTAACAAAGGACGATATAGAAAAGATTTTGATTGCTTTGTCACAAATATATAATGCATAGCAGATGTTAGTAATTGCAGTAGACTGCGATTCGTCAAAGAGTCAACATGGCAAACTTTCAGCGTTATAAAAGGCATTTTCAGCAAATTACAAAAGCTAGAAAAGCCATTAGACGAAAACATAGATTATTAAAGCAAGGTAAAGCTAGCATGGGCAAAGCTTTGGGTGAGACTTCGATGCCAATCGTAGATCCGCTAGAGAAACTGGTGAAAGTAAAAGAAGAGATTAAGCGAGATATTAAACAAAAATTAAAAAACTGCTGCCAATTCATTGGCACGTAGTTTCCTCCAACTAAATTTATAGGTTTAATGAATAAAATATTGTTTTATTATACAGTATAATCTGCCTGCTAATGTATGAGGCGGTTTTTGATACATAATTTAATATATAAGTGTTTGATAGTTCATTGTCCAAAAGTTTGTGAACTCCCCTCTGTTTTTTTTTATTATAGGAAGTGAACGCTACCGTCAATTTTTTCCACAAAATATGTATATATCAGTATGACATGAATTCATAGGGGAGGACTTTAACGACGTGCAACGACACCCCTATAGAAGGAAGCATTTTTTTCAGTTTTTGATTTATTATTAAAAAAATAAGTAGTAAAATCACTTAAAATTTTATTGGGATATAGTTTGACATATGACTTATTAACATTTTTTTCGTAAGGTTATGATGTTTAGTTTCAAAAATATAAATATTTTTTTTAAAATCGCCCTTTTTCATTTTATCTGCCGATCAAAGAGGTCGATCCCGAGGACCAAACGAGAAAAAGTAGATAATGTTATGTTCTAAGCTATTGAAAGCTGTCACCGGACAGTAACTTCACGGGTTATTTTGCTTTCATAAGCACGGAAGAGGACAAAGCTTCAGAGCGCGAAGCTGAGCGCCGTCGGTGCTCGACTACCTTCGCGATCTATTTAATAGAACAGCCTCCAGTAGCCGCCGGAAAATCTTTCGAAACTGCACTAGTTCCCGTACACGCACAAATTTAATTTAAACTCCTAAATTATGATTCCGCTGCTTTTCGGGTAATTCGTCGAATGGACGTGACTCTAATCGTGATATCGTTATCGCGAATTCGTGATATTCGAGAAGCTACTTTGATTTTTAATCATGACAGAGAAAGAGAGAAGTGCACATTTAAGGCATGCTTATTTAATTAAAGTCACTTACCTTTTTTTATTCTCTGCTACTGGACTGCTCGGCTACCAGCACGTCTTCTCAGCAGCTTTGGCTCAGCTTCCGAAGCGAAGTAAATGCGAGGGTGGATTGGTTCGCAAGGAGTCAGGAGTTTCCAGGTTCAAAATACACTCGCAATTTCGCTTTTTTCTTATTTTATTCAATTTTAAACAACTTGTAAATAATGCTCGCTCGCAACTATCTGACGTTTTGTTAATTATTTTGGTTTGTCAAGAATGACAAACAACAACGTAAGTATGCTAGTTCGATAAAGAGAAAAGTTTATAAGTGTTGCACGGCCGAAATTCTTCAAAGTTTTAAATGATAAAAAGAAAATATCCTAAGTTTTGTACTATCCGAAATGTTCTAAGTCCCGAACGGTCGAAAATATTCTAAGTTCCAGGACACCGAAATTATTCTAAGTCGCGAAACACCGAACCGATTTTGGGCAGAGCTTGCGCGTGGCGATCATTTTTAGAGTAGACTGAGGACGTGAGTACTTGTTGCTGGGCTCTTTTATGCTCTCGTAGTAGAGGCGATCTCCGATTTTCGTCTCCTCGGCGGAGTGGGTGTTTGGTCAATTAAGAGTCCTAGATTCAGCTTCTTGCCTTATTTGGAGCGTTTAAAGCATGTGACGTTGCGGGGAGGGCCAATCAGAAAATCAGAGTAAAAATCCTCTTCTCTAGTACATCGAGTCCCCTTGTGCTCTTCTGCTGTCAAATTCGCCTCTGATTTACCTTCCTTATCTGCAGGCTCATAGAAGTTTCTTCTATGCATTTTGAACCAACTTGCGTAGTGTCCTCTTTGGCGGCTACTCCAGCTTCCAGCGCGCGTAACTTATGTGTCACTTGCTGATAGCGCTGCGCGCTCCGTGGGATTCCCCTTCATTGCACGTCCATCGCTTTCGGGTATGCGCGGTCCATTATGTACACATGGCTTCTTGTTATTTTTCTACTTGCGTCTGCTGTGTGCTTCGCTTCGCCACGTGCCTTTGCTGTAGGGTCGCAATGTGTGCGTGCGTATCGGTGTTTTTCGCTTGGTCTCATGCTTCCGCCGTAGAGCCACAATGTATTTTATTCTGATTGTTCTACGTGAATTTACTATTGTAACGATAGTGTTTTCCCTGCTCGGTTAGCTAAACAGTCAGATCCAGGATATGAGTAGGGAAAGATGCAAATGATTAAATCTGTTGTTGTGTTGTTTAACAGTAACAATATATTTCAAACTTAATATTTAACAAAGCGAGGACTCAGTTGTTAAGTCCGACTGAAACAGAAATCAATTTGCTTCGTGTTAAAAATACTTTGCCTTTACAATTAATAATTATTTACACTATCACGGTTAACAATTTATGAGTATACTGGCGGAATTTCGCATTAACAAGATGGCTGTGTGCTCACAGTGGCAGAAGGAGTCAGTACTGTATTGGGATATCGGTTAAGGTCTACGGTGACGCTGGGTGTCAACTACGTGTGCTCACGTAGCAGAGGCTCGACGTCGTTTGGATGTTCCGGGTTGCCTCTTGTGTTCACGACGGCAACTAGGAGTTTCGGGTTTCGGATCGTCCACTAGATCGTCACGTGGGCTCACGAGGCGATTTCGTGGATGAAGGTCTAAGTCTCGCTATCCCTGTAGTAACGTGTGCTCACGATACTACCTGGAGTGAAGCTCGAGTAGAACTGTCCGTTGCGCAGCGCGGTCCGCCTTATAAAGGCGTGCGGCTCGGCTATGTATAGGTCTGATTACGGCGCGTCGTTCGCGCCGCTCGCGCCGCCTGGCGCGTCGCCGCGAAGTCGCTCGCTAACTGCCGTGCTCCGCGCTCGTGCGAATCCGCATTATGAATGTTACGCGCGCGCGCACGCTTCGCGTCGTGCGGATTCGCCTTCTGATTGTTGTGCGCGCGCGCTCGCTGCGCGTGCCGCGTCTAATGCGGCCGACTTCATGTGTATTTATGTTGACGAGACTCGTGTCTCGTCACACTATTATTATTGATATTCCTTAATGATTTTACTTCGGATTTAATTATATTTTCATGTTTATTTTGCCTTACATTGTCGTTCCTTAATCTTAATAATTCAATTAATTATTGAATTTGTCGAGTTTTCTATATCTTATTATACGCTGCATTCTAGTGGGAAGGGTATCTATTGATTTATTTTATAATAACTAACTCTATCGAAAATCCGAAAAGAATGGGCATTTCACAATAATTTTATTTTCTTTCGAATACATTTTAGCTGAATTGTTTGAAACAATGGGATGATTGAAAAAAATGCAAAATAGTGTTTTCTAAATATCGAAAATTGGACATAAAAAAAATAGTTTTTCCCGAATTCAGAATTT
The DNA here is from genome assembly GCA_037356405.1 of Nasonia oneida. Taxonomy (NCBI): domain Eukaryota; kingdom Metazoa; phylum Arthropoda; class Insecta; order Hymenoptera; family Pteromalidae; genus Nasonia; species Nasonia oneida. Next base: position 8,910 of record JAZHPH010000786.1, on the reverse strand, counting down.
AAAAATAGATATGCATGCACATCCACGCACACACATCCATACAGACATTTTCTGAAAACACTTGATTTGAACTTCTAACACACTAAAAAGTATTTTCTATAAGATTTGACGATACTCAAAATTTTACTATTACAAAGCTTCCTTTAGGAGAAAACAAAAAGAAAAAAGTTTTGACGATGATATAAATGATGATTAGTAAGATAATGAGGATGATACGCTACTCAATGAAACTGTTGATACATTCGAAAGTGCTCAAGAGGATAAAAGAGAGCGTAAAATGAAGAACAAGCGATTGCTGTCGTTAAAACCACATCGCCATGGGGTGGATGTGAAAGACTTTGAAATGAAAAACTTGTATTTGCTGTCGTTGAAACTAAATGGCCAACGATATCTCGATCAGATATTTGGAATTCATCAAGAGGATTGAATACTTGAAATTGGTGATCCACCTATCAAGTGGCGCAGTAGCGCCACGAAAGCGAGTTTGAGAAGCAGACGAAGCTTTGGCGTCCATATAAGTTTCCGAAATATAACTTTAAAAAAAAACGATAATTCCCATAATTGTTTCTAAGTGATTTTTATATATTATCACATTTGTGTGCTAATCAGTGATTTTTAATAAGAGTTGTCAAAGAAACGCTGTCATTTATATAATATAAACAATCTTGCATATGATTTGCTCAAATCATTATCTTTTTCTCTAGTGTGAAAGGACGGTGAAGTTAGCCGCCTCCAGTGTGAAAGGACGATGAAGTTAGCTGCGCATCAAAAATGATAGGGAATTGCTTTTCCAACATTTTTACATATCCACACGTCTAGATGGTGCATTCCATGGTTTTTGATGTCCTCGGCCGATGACGAGGTCTAGGTGGTGCGCTACGTGGTTTTTTGTGTATAGCTGTAAAAATTATTTAAGGGCGGAGCCCAGGTGTACAGGGTAGCCGATGACGAGGTCTGGTGGTGCGATCCGTGGATTTTGGTGTCCAGCTGTTAAAATCATACGAGTGCAGTGCCTAGGTGTACAGAGTGGCCGATGACGACGTCTAGGTAGTTCATCCCGTAGTTTTTAATGTCTAGGTGTAAAAATCATTCGAGGAAGGTGTCTAGAGGTACAGGGTAGCCGATGACGACGTCTAGGTAGTTCACCCCGTGGTTTTTAGTGTCTAGGTGTAAAAAACATTTGAACGCGGTGTACAGAGTGGCCGATAGCGAGGTGTAGGTGGTGCCCTCTATAGTTTCTGGTGTTTAGGTTTAAAAATCATTTAAGAGCGGTGTCGAGCTGTACAAGGCGGCTGAAGACGACGTCCGGGTGACGAGCTTCGTGGTTTTTGGTGTATAGGTATAAAAACCATTCAAGGGCATTGTCTAGGTATACAATTTAGCCGATGACAAGGTCGAGGTGGTGCGCTTCGTGGATTATTGTGTTTAGCTGTAGAATTCATTAAAGGGCGGAGTCTAAGTGTACAAGGTGACCAATGACGAGATCTAGGTGGAAGGCCCTGTAGCTTTGGGTGTCTAGGTGTAAAAATCATTTAAAGGCGGTATCTAGGTGTACAGGGTGGACGATAATGAGGACTAGGTGGCGCGCTACGTGGTGTTTGGTGTATAGGTAGAAAAATCATTCAAAAAAGGTGGCTAATTGTACAGGGTGGCCGATGACCTGATCTAGGTGGTGCACTCCGTGGATTTTGGTGTCTAGCTGTAAAAATCATTCTAGGAAGGTCTAGGTGTAAATGGTGGTCGCTGACGAGGTCTAGATGGTGCACTACGTAGTGTTTGGTGTATAGGTATGAAAATCATTTAAGGGCGCTGTCTAGGTGTACAAGGTGTCTAATGACGAGATCTATTTTTTGCGCTTCGTAATTGTTGGTATCTAGGTGTAAAAATTATTCAAAAAAAGTGTCTAGGTGTATAAGGTGGCTAATGACGAGATCTAGGTGGTGCATTTCGTGGGTCTTTGCGTACTGCTATTAAAATCATTCAGGGATGGTGACTAATTGTTGGTGTCTAGGTGTAAAAACCATTCGAGGGAGATGTCCACGTGTACAGGGTGGCCGATGACGAGGTCCAGGTGATGCGCTTCATAATTGTTTGTGTCTAGGAGTAAAAATTATTCGAGGGAGGTGTCCAGGTGTACAAGGTGGCTAATGACGAGGTCTAGGTAGAGCGTTCCGTGGTTTATTGTGTATAGCTGTAACAATTATTTAAGGGCGGAGCCCAGGATTACAGGTGGCCGATAGCGAGATCTAGGTGGTGCGCTCTGTGGTGTTTAGTGTATAGGTACAAAAATCATTTAAGGGCGTTGTCTAGGTGTACAAGGTGGCCGATGACGAGGTCTAGGTGGTGCGCTACGTGGTTTATTGTGTATATCTGTAACAATTATTTAAGGGCGGAGCCCAGGTTTACAGGTGGCCTATAACGAGGTCTAGGTGGTGCGCTACGTGGTGTTTGGTGTATAGGTATAAAAATCATTTAATGGCGCTGTCTAGGTAGTTGAAGGTCTAGGTGGTGCGGTATGTGGTGTTTGGTGTATAGGTACAAAAATCATTTAAGGTGTACAAGGTGGCTAATGACGAGATCTAGGTGATGCGCTTCGTAATTGTTGGTATCTGGGTGTAAAAATTATTCAAAAAAGGTGTCAAGGTGTATAAGGTGGCCAATGATGAGATCTAGGTGGTGTTCTTCGTGGTATTTAGTGTTTAGATGTAAAAATCATTCGAGTGCGTTGTCCTGGTGTACAATGTGGCCGATGACGAGGTCTAGGTGAAGCTCTCCGTGTTTTTTTGTGTCTAACTCTAAAAATTATTCCTGCGCGGAGTCTAGGTATGCAAGGTGGCCGATGACGAGGTCTAGGTGAAGCGCTCCGCGCTTGTTTGTGTCAAGCTGTAAAAATTAATGAAAGGCGGTGTCTAGGTGTACAAGGTTGCCAATAACGAGGTCTAGGTAAGCTAAGCAGGAAATAAATTTAAAACCTAAAAGTTTAAAACCAATTACCCCACGCTCCCCGAGTACAATAATTTATTTTGAAAACACGTCAGCACATTGATGGAAGGTGAGCAAAGCAGGGATTAAATCTAAAACCTAAGTATGTAAACCTAATTTCCCCACGCTTTCCGAGTACAATAATTTACTTTAAAAACACGTCGAGGCATAAAAAGAAGGTAAGCAAAGCGAGAAATAAATGTAAACCCAAAACGCTTAAACCCAATTACCCCACGCTCTCCAAGTATAATAATTTATTTTAAAAACACGTCAGCAGATCGATGAAAGGTGAGCAAAGCGAGGAATGAATCTAAAACCTAAATGTGTAAACTCGATTACCCCACGCTCCTCGAGTACCATAATTTACTTTAAAAATACGTCGGGACATCGAAAGAAGGCAAGCAAAGCGAGAAATAAATGTAAACCAAAACGCTTAAACCCAATTACCCCAGGCTTTCCGAGTGTAATAATCTAGCAAAGCGAGAAATAAACCCAAAACCCTTTAACCCACTTACTCCATGTTTCTCAAGGAAAATAATTTATTTAAGCTACACCTCGGCAAATCGAAGGAAAGTGAGCAAAGCGTGGATAAAATCTAAAACCAAAGTACATAAACCCAATTACCTCACGCCCCCCGAGTGCAATAATTTATTTTAAAAACACGTCGGTACATCAAAGGAAGGCGAGCTGAGCGAGAATTAAATCCGAAACCAAATTGCGTAAACCAAACTACCCGACTTTCGCCGATCTAAAACTAGAGCCCTTAAACCTACCTACCCCGGGTTCCGTAATTGTAAGAATAGTTATTTAATAAATACGCCGGGACATCGAAGGGTGGCAAGCAAGAGCAAGGGTAGCCTCTAAATAAAAGCTCTTAAACTCACCTACCCTACGCGCCGCAAATTTTCATGGGAAAATACTCATTTAGTGAATACTCCAGCACATCGTAGGATAGCATGCGAAGGCGAGAACGTGTAACACCCTGTACAAGTTCCGCATGAAATTATAAAAAATATTAAATACTTAATTTTGTGGAATAACATTTTAGATTGTACGAGAGCATCTTGCGCTCCATCACTCTCTATATGAACGCTACGCGGTACAGCTGACAGCTGAGCTCACAGCAGCAGAACAACAGCAGCGCCACGAGATAGCCAGCGGCAGCGGCAAGAAGCAGCAAGAAAGCGGGGAGAGCGTGCAATACATAGCGAGCGGCGCACGCAGCGGCGCGATTATAATTAGAGAAGTAGTGGCGGCACGGCGTGCGCATTATATTATAAGTGTATGAATGATAAATGTATATAGGTGTGTAGGTATGAATGTAAGAGTTTTTCTGGCGGCTCGATACCGGCTCTCTCCGTGGCCTATAGCGCCAGCACCACTAAAGCGCCTAGTCCCTGCTCTTGAGCAATTTATGCCGTGAGCAGGTAAAAGACTTAGACTATTTTCGAATATTTCTCAAACTTATGAAATTTTTGTATCTTTAAATACTTATAAATTTGTCGAACCTGATAACGCAACTAACGCGTATCAATTAGCGAATTATAAAATAATTTCAAATCATTTGTATACTTAGAAAATCGTGACCTAAAGCAAATAACGCAAAAGAAAGCGTATTGTCTTATAATTCTGTTCTATAATCTGAGGGAACATATAAAATTCTCTGTTATTAAGAATACTTGCACTTTACTCAATATTGTATATTAAATGACTACTGATAGAATATAATTTGTTTATTTAAAAGAAATAACATACTTTAATTATTGACCTGGTATCCTGGACATATTACATATTATAAGAAAATACTATTATATAGTATCAAATTTCTATTTGTGATCTGCTGTCAGAATCCAGGCGCAGATCAGTAAATGATCATTGTTCTTCTCAAAAAATTAAAATCTTATACGCGTACAAGACCAAGAATAGTCCGTTTCAAATCTTATCTTGATTTAAAACCCACCTTCCCCTCGAGCCACAAGTTCTATACAAAAAATATACTTTTTTAAATAGAAAGAACATTGAAGAGAGCCAGGCGAGTGCCTGGGGTTTAGATTTATTCCTCGCTTTGCTCGCCTTCCTTTGATGTGCCGAGTTGTAGTTTAAATTAATTATTTTACTCGGAGAGCGTGAGGTAATTGGGTTTAAGCGTTTTGGGCTTACATTTATTTCTCGTTTTGCTTGCCTTCTTTTGATGTCCCGACGTGTTGTTAAAGTAAATTATCGTACTCGGGGAGCGTGGGGTAATTGGGTTTACAAATTTAGGTTTTAGACTCATTCCTCGCTAATTGGTTTTACACATTTAGGTTTTAAATTTATTTCCTGCTTAGCTCGCCTTCTTTCGATGTGCGAGGTGTAGTTTGAATAAATTATTATACTTGGAGAGCGTGGGGTAATTGGGTTTAAGCACTTTGGGTTTAGATTTATTTCTCGCTTTTCTTGCCTTCTTTCGATGTCTCGACGTGTTTTTAAAGTAAATTATTGTACTCGGGAAGCGTGGGGGAATTAGGTTTACACATTTAGGTTTTAAATTTATTCCCCGCTCAGCTCGCGCTTCTTCGATGTGCCGAGGTGTAGTTTACATAAGTTATTTTACTCGGGAAGCGTGGGGTACTTTGGTTCAAATATTTTTGGTTTAGATTCATTCCTTTTGGTAAATGCTTTTTTAAAAAAAAGATCGTGTGGAGAACGTTAGTTGAACAATTTTGGCCTTACATTTTATCCTCGCCTCTCTCTGATGTGCCATACAGTTTTAAAATAAAAAATTTATCAATATAAAGCGATTAATATTGTAACGGTTCAACTTTCCCCAGGATGCTGGACAGTCAGTCGGTTCCAGGATCTGGATTGGGGAAAGGGGCAATAAAAGAGTCTGTTCTTATGTTTTTAATGTTAACAAAATATATTTCCTTAAGTAGATAATAGTAATTGGGAATCAGTTGTTAAATCCCGTCTGAAACAGAAATCAATTATGCGTTTGGTTAAGAATATTTCGCCTTTACAAATGGAATTGTTTAAACTAGCGCTGTTAACAATTTACGAAAATATCTACGCGATTTCGCTATAACAGTGAGTCGGTGGTTACGGCTACGGTGTTTCGGTACGGTGACGGTATGGCGGATCGGTGATGGGTTTGAAGGTTAGGATTTCATGCGGTACGGTGGAGTCGTGTGCGTACGGCTACACCGATTCGGATGACTTGCGTAACAACGATCCCGACCGCCCTGTGTGCGCACAGTAGCGGCCAGGATAGTGCAACGGGATTTTGAGGTTATCCCTCGGATTTATGAAGTCGTGTGCGCACGGCTTCACAAATCTTCCTCGCTCGTCTCGTTCCTCCCTTTATCCTGTGTGCGCACAGTGATAAAGCGAGTCGTGAGATGCCAGGGTACAACTGGTTTTGATGGTGAGGATTCCTCTGGTGGCACCGGGTATCGTCACGTGTGCTCACGTAGACGAGGCTCGATGTCGCTCTAGTGCTCCGGGTTACCACGTGTGCTCACGTCGGCAATTTGGAGTGTCGGGTTTCGGAGTGTCGGGTTTCCGAGTGTCCCACCAAATCGTCACGTGTGCTTACGAGACGATTTCGTCGGTGTAGATCTATCTCTCGCTGTTCCTTGTAGTAACGTGTGCGCACGATACTACCCGGAGTGGAGCTCGAGGAGAACTGTCTACCGTGTCGCGCGGTCCGCCTTATAAAGGCGCGCATTCCGGATACGTATGAGCGCGTACGCCGCTCGCGCCACCTGGTGCGTCGTTGTTAAGCTGTTCGTCGGCTGTCGCGCTCCGCGCTCGTGCGGACTCGCCTTGCCATTGTTGCGAGCGCGCGCTCGCTTCGCTCAATATTTTTTTGCCACAAAAACGGAATTTCGATATCAGATTCGTGCTTAGCAACCCCAAAAACGGTATATATTTGATCCTCTTTGTAAATCGTATGAAAAAAGTGAATTTCGTCATAATTTATGTAAAAACGATCGTTTAAACAAATTATTTCGCAAATCTAGTAACGGATTTGTGATTAGCGACCTTTAAAATCTCTAGATGACGCTAGTGTTTGTTAAATCCTCAATTTTGCAATAATTTGCATAAACAGCATTGATTGAAAAATAATTATGCAAATCTGTTATCAGATTTGTGTTCAGTGACCCTAAAATCTTAGAACTGGTGTGCTTTCTCGTTTTTTTTTTGCGTACTTCCCAATTAATAAAAATACGACAAGAAACAACCGGGCAAGACTATATAACGCGCGTACATCTGAGGAATGTTCTCGCGAGATCTTTCACCTCAACTTGTGTATTTAAAAAATGAATGCTCAGGTAAAAAGTTATAAAGGTGAGCAAAGCGAGGAATAAATTTAAAACCTAAATGTGTGAAGCTAATTACCCCACAAATTTTCCGAGCCATATAGTACAAAAACGCATGCCGTGGTCGGTCATTTTGGATTAACTATTTTCAATTTTTGTTCTTAAATTGTTATTCGTATAGATTATAAATTTTAACAATTTATGCCTTTACTTATGCATTATCAATATTTATCCCGTTAAACCTGCAATTCACGTATTATATTCGTTTTGATTAAAATAAAATCAAGGTTGATATCAACCTTGATTTTTGACAGGATTAACGCATCTACCCGTTTACACTTTCTTTTTTAGATGGCCTCTCTTCACGGTCGCGGGGTTTGTGATGGTGGCGCGCATTTTTCCCGATCTTTTCGGGACATACGGCGACTTTGCTATTCTCGGACGCTACATCGCTTTGTTTGCTTACATTTAAAGCGTTGTCCTTTTCTTTAGTCTTATGCGACTTTTCGTCCGTCGCTGACGAATAAAAGAGCTTCAGCTGCGATGCTGGGACAAGATCGACTTGCTCTCTCGACTCATCGACCAGTCAATATGTATTGATGCTGCGTATTTCAACTATCTTATACGGCTCAATATGGGGAGGCGCTAGCTTTGCGGAGCACTGCTCTGCTCCGGAAGACAGCACGTGGTTTTGGCTTATCACTAGGTTTTTCACTTTGTATGACGCTAGCCTATATTTGGCGTTATATTAGCACTTCTGACAATTTTTGGCGCATTCAGCGTTCTTTTCTACGCTTTCTCTCGCAGGTGGGAAAGTTTATTGTAGGCGTACGGCCCATAGACGAACTTTGATATAACATCTAAGATACGAAATAGGGTTCAAAAATTAAGAGGTTTATTTCAACTTCAAAATCAATTTGATATAATTTCATCATAATTTTATAAAATTTTTTATTTAAATGTGTTCATGCGTGGTGTGACGAAGATAAAGATACGACAAATAATAAGGTATAGAAACAGAATCGTAGAAGAGTATGGAACATAATTTTCCCAACACGCGCATGAAATGGGCCTCTTTTCATGCCTACAAGTAGCGTAGAAAATCGTCAATTTCAAGCGTGTCAGAAGAAGTTCTAGCTCAAGCAAGGAGAAAATTATTTCCTCCCCGCTTGATGAGCAGCGGGGAGAAAGAAATTAGGTTAAATTAACCCAAGTTATCTCCGTTAATACCCGTTTTTCAAATTTTTAAATTTTGTCAAATTTTTAAAATTTCTTAATTTTTTCAAATTTCTCAAATTTTTTGTGCACGACTTGAAATTCACGATCTCCTACACAACTTTCACGTATAAAAAAATCCTTTTTATAACACGTGCATAAAAAAGACCATTTTCGGCGCCTATAAAGTGGATCGAAAATAGGGTTTTTCGAGCGTCAGACAAAGTATAGAGCAAGAGTCCCTGGTCATAATACATGTATAAATTAATCCATTTTCGCTCCCTATAAGGTAGGATGAGCCTAAAATAATTTGAGAATCGGAAATCGAGAGGAGCGAAAATGGTCGTTTTCGCTCCTCTCGATCTATTTTTTTCCATCTCCTTACTAAAGCTTTAAATCGTTAAAAACTTTT
>JAZHPH010000785.1:0-22034 GCA_037356405.1 Nasonia oneida | reverse complement strand
ATTTTTAAAACTTTCTTTTGCAAATTTTTCGGACATTTGAAAGAATCGTTAGCTATAAGATTTATATCTTCAGAATCAATTCTACGCAGCATAGCATCATTTAAAATATCGCACATATTCCTCGTTGGTAACAAACATACAGTATCAGTAGGTAATTTTTCATATACCGCGCACAATTCTTGCATTATTTCAAGACTATTTGTACTTGAAAATTTTAGTGTTCGCTGTTGTAGAACATTGATATCTATATCAGTCAAAAATCCTAACCTTAGTCTACTGAGTATTTCGTTATATTGATTATCATTTTTTTGCCTCATGTTAATTGTCAGCTCATCGTACTCGAATAAAGTCCACAAATTAAATGAATTTATTGCTCCGATATATTTTTCAATATCTTTTTTCGCAACTTCAACGAAAGCAAAATTTTCTCGAACAGGTGGAAGTTGAAGCAAATCACCAAATACAATAATATGTATTTTTCCAAACCAACCATCATCGCATTCGGAAGTATTGAAGATTTCAGTAAGACGTAAATGAATATACATTAATGTAATATTAGATACCATGGATATTTCATCAATAATAATCAAGTCAACATTTTCCAAGCTTTGCCGTATTTGTTTCAAAGCTGCAGGCGATAGTTCTTTATATTTCGCTGTACACCCATGCTCCACTGGTAAATGTAGAAGTCTATGAATAGTTAAACCAGAAACATTGTAAGCTGCTATCCCAGTAGGGGCTGTAACAGCTGTTTCTTTGTTACGTATTATTTTATTCCATGCGACAATAGTTTCGATCAAGAAACTTTTTCCAGTACCACCTGGGCCACTTATGAAAATTCTCAAAATTTTGTCATTAGACTGTAAGACAGAAGTAATTTTTTTGAAAATATTTGATTGATCTATATTAAACCTTGAGATAGAATTCTCTATATCTGTTTCGTTCATGACGATTTTTTCGGCCATATCTTTAAAATCTTTTATGGCATTCTCTATTTCCATCGGAACACAGCCTTCTGGCAAATTATCTGATTTAGATTTATTTTCTTGCGTTTCCAGCAATTGATTTTGAATAATTTCATTCATCTTTTCCATAGCTTCTCGTATCGTTTCACATTTATCATGATACTTCATTGCATCCATTAATTCGCATTGTTTTTTTTGAAATGCCATTGTAAAAGAATCTTCCCCATTTTTCAATTCATCGGTATCTCTCCAAGGTTGAAATAGCAGTAGTAGTGAATGATAATAATCTTCTGGTTGATTAATTGGATTATATTTCCAGTGATTTATAAGATAGGGCTTTTTTCGCTTTTTACAAAAGAGACCTCCTGGCATCTCATAATATTCTGCCTTATACACTGGTTTCTTTTTTATTATATCAAACCATTTTGCAAAGTCGTACAAACACAATGAATGTAATTCCTGAGGTCGGTTTGGATAATGGCTGTCAATTAATGAATCATAAAATATATCTGTTGAATCGGGTGATAGTTTTTTTATTTCTTTGAATGGTTTAAGTTTTCTATTTCGTATCATTCTAACGTCTAACCATCTAATTACAGTATCAGTATCTGTAGCATGAAGAGGATGCCCTAACAATGTGTCAGCTGCTTCTATTGCTCCGCACTCCCTGTGATTTAGGGCTCGCATAGAAAAAGACCAAAGCCGACTGCACAAAGACTTATTGGATTGAATATCGGAAAAATCTACAGTACTTTTTTCTCCTTTAGTTCCATAAGAGGATACATATTTTGTTAACAGGTGAGAAGACTCACAAATAAATTGTGCGTCATTATTACCTTCCCAAAGTACCAACAAAGCAGGCATATAATCGTTAATACATTGTTCATCTGGCCCTCGTGGTAAATCATAGAATCTGCTCTTATTTCTTAATTTTCTTTTGTTCGCAATAGCTACAGAAACTTCTCTTAAAACTAATTTAGACGTTATTGGACGGGAAAATCCAAAACGACAAGCGCTCTTGAAACCTGTTTTAGTTTTTTTCTTACGCATACAATAGTTATTATGTGTATGGCGTTGATAAGCCATAACACGTCTGTGAAGTTCCGGTGAAACATGTTTATTAGGTATTCGACATGTAATATTTTGTAAAATAAATTTTTGGATTTCTTTATTAGGGGCTTTACCATAAACGGGTGCGTCATGAATCCAAAATAAACAATGATAATGTGGTAATCCTCTGCCTTGATATTCACAAGCATAATAATAATGAGCTACTTTTCCTATTGGATGAGCCGAAGAAAGTATATAAGCTAGCATCGCTTGGAATCTATTCTGAATATACCTTGAAGCTGACACAGGATCAGCAGCTATAAGTTCGCTAATAGATCTTTTATCGTTTTCCCAACCATTAGCTTCGCGTATGTATTCAGCTAATGCCGACCACATCCACTCACCAGGGCTTAAAGTAATAAAAAACGTAGCTGGTCCATACTCATTCATCATGCATTCTAAATCATTTCTAACCTGTTTCCAATATGCTTCAGTACCTCGCAAACGAGAAAAAATACTTTGTAAATTGGAATCTAATTGATCTTGTTCTAATTTTTCTGTGAGATCTTTTACTGTATATTTATAGCGTGGATTAACAACATTCAATTTATGAAAGATTCCAGCGCTGATTTGTCTTATGTTATTATTAAATAGCAAATAAAATAGGTACTGAATATTCAATCTAAACCGTCGGTGTTTAGATGTCAGTCTTGCTCTTATATAATCATAATCCCTCAAACTTACAGATCTTTTTTCATGCTGCCCATACATTCCATAAGGATACAAGTCTGGAAAACATTTTAAATCTAAATCTTCGGCACGGACATCTAAAGCAGTAGCATATATCTGGAGCATCTGATATAATTTTGAATCAGTTTCATTAATTCTTTTTGTATGTAATGGATAAATAGTATACTGTTCATAATATGGATCTGACTGAAACTTCTGTGTTAGTAATGCAGCTATTTGCGGTTTTTCATTTATGTTTGTTTCCTGATCAATTTTGTCACCATTTTGATTAGCTATATTGTTATTTTCAGTATCGTGCTCATGCACATTATTTTGTGTATTATCATTTTCATTATCTGCAGCCAAATCTTCATACTGTAAATTAAGATTTTCAAGAATGTCTTTAATTTGTTCAGGACAAGACGGTATCTGTATATTAAAATACAAAGGATTCCAACGTTTTAACCAATGCAAAGCATGCCAAATTTTCTTAACATCGACATAATCTTCCCAAATAATTTTTCCCTTTGTCGGATTACCTCGTATTAAAATAAACATTTCATGATTAATGTTTAGAGGATCGGTATCTGGACAAATTTTTTTCAAAGTTTCCTCTAAAGGTAACGGTAAATGAAAAGTTCGACCTGTCACTTTATCAATTTTGCAATAATTAGGTAAATTTTTCTTCATCACGGTACCCATTTTAACAACTGTTTGGAAAGCTTTGGCTCGTTGTATCAACATTTTTTCATAAGTATTTAAAGTTTTGATTTCATCAGGGATTTCTTTAACATAAAGTTCATTTAAAACACATGTAGATGGTAATGTCTATTTTTTTAACTTACCACTACAGCTTTTACAAATAAATTCATTATTGAAATTTGGGGAATTGTATAATTCTTGTAATCTTTTCCAGTAATTTAGTTTTTCAGGAATATTAACATCGAGCAATTCTTCCACCAAATTCGTTTTATCGAAATATTTATCAACAGATTCTATACTGCGCTCACAACAAAGCTTTTCACAAGAAACGCAAGGAATTTTAGGTGGATCCATATCTATTTTTGTGTACGCTTTTATTCCCTCGCTATATTTGTCTTTTATTTGAGTTTCGTTTAAGCAAATTTCATACTTAGTGCTATTAATCAATATTGCTGCTTGTTCAGCATTTAATGCAATATTTTTCAATTCCTCGATATCAATATTATTCAAAGCACTTTCGATTTTTTCAATTTGTTTGTAATTATCAATTATTTTATATAAAAATCGTTTGATAGTGCGGAGTTTTGGATAATGGACGGATAAAATGTTTAATTTTAAAAATTTTGATGTGCATGACAAAGGTTTACTATAACAAATAATCGGATGGCCTTTTTTCTCTGAATTATGAGATTGTGCTGAACAATTATCAATTGTTTTCAAAAAATTGTAAGCATTGATATATGTAACATCGATTAAATTTTGAAATAAATTGTTAAGTTCATTCAATACATCCGGATCAACTTTTTTACAATAATCATTACATTGCCAAATTTTACTTTTAATATTTGATTCAATAGTCGGTAAAATATTCATTGTTTGTCCTTGTTCGTTCACAATAATATGTGTTTCTATTTTATCATTAATTTTTCCACTCGTGAAATCGTATGTTGATTCTCCAAAATATCCTTCCGAAGAAGAAGTATGTTTAGGTAAACCACATAAAGCAGTAAGTGCATAAGAACAGTTTTCGTCATCTATTATTGGTTCACCACCTAGTCTAGTTAAGGAAACTTCAATTTTTTCCTTAACATTAAGCAATTCTTTTTTTACTTTTGAAATATGATTATCTCGAACATAAAAAGCAGACATGACCAATTTATCAGCTTCTATCCTACGATCTAATACAGATGTACAATCTAATTTTTGCATAACATTTTGAATATATTTTTCTTTTGTTTGTATTAAATTTTTAGTAGACTGCTTTATCATGATAGATTTGTATTTCTTTGCTATTTTTTTAGCTATACTAGTTTTATTTGCAACTACGCTTCGTTTTAAGCTAATTTCGTGTCTCTTGGTTTTATTTCTAATCAAAATTTTGTTCTTATTCGATTCGTAATAGTTTTTCACGCTAGCTAATCGTTTCTCTTTATTTAAGTGATAATGTAATCTTCGCTTTTTCAAAATTTCTTCTTTATTTTCTTGATAATACTTACGTTTTCTTGATAATTTCTCAGCTCTGTCAATATCAAACTGACGAAGAAGTTGTGAAACAGCAGAAGGAGATTTTGATTTCTGTCGGATATTATTTTTCTTAAATTCATAGTAAGCTTTGTTGTTTTTTGACTTGTTTTCTTTGCTTTGCTTATAATGATTACGTTTTTTTGAAAGCCCGTTATCTTTTGAAATAGACTCTAAAAATGGTGGTTCATAATTAACGTCACTTTCAATATTTTTTGAATTTAAATCCAAATAAACAGTAGATAATTGACTTTTTTTTTTCATTATAACTGTTACAGTCAGATGAAAAATTAATGTTTGATTGATTAGCAGGTAAGGAGTGTCTTAAACTGCAGTTGTTAAAAAATGAATTTGATTTTGAAGAGATGCTTTTCTCTGTTAGTCCAACTTTTTGTGAAATTGGGTTATCTTGAACCATTTTCTGTGTACTGCATATTTTATTATTAATTGCATACAACTGTTTTTCATTAATATGTGAGTTATTATGTACCGAGGCCTTACCTACGTTTGTATCATTATGTTGTTTATTAACAGTGAAAATATTAGATTTAGAGAAATTGTCAATGTGCCGTTCATGTTGTTTTTCAGCTTTAATAATTGGCACTACATTAATGGACGGTTCCTCTATTTTTTCTAAAAACAATAAATATGCATCTTTGGCATACAAAGGCCATAAGAATTGCTTCAGTTCTGAATCACTCACTTTTAACCATTTATTTTTGTCACGTAGCATATTTGTGTAATGACCATGGTAAAGGCTGTCGCCATGATGAAATATAACACTTATAACTTTGAAATAATTATTATTTATTGAAACTGTTTCATCTGGCACATTTTTAATTTTTAAATTAGTATATTTTGATGGCTCACCGTTCTCGTTAATTTTAAATAAGTTCAGTTGCAAAATTAAAAGCTCATTATCTGTAGTCAATTCCGTCTTCTCAATTTTTTTATGTTGACATCCATTGTTACAAGTAATGTCTGTAACATTCCAACTTCCTACATTATAATTCACGAGGTCCTGTAAACTTAATATCTCCTCATTTTGTGGAAGTGCCAAAGGAAATATATAGTTTAGAGTAGGTTTTAAAAAATTAGTTTCATTGCAATCGGGACATTTTAGAACAGTATTCAATTTATGATTCAATAGATCATGTAAAATAATAGATTTCTCACACAGATGCATAATAAATTCAGCAACATCCTGTTGAGCTCTAATGGTATACTGCTTATGAGTATATGCTCTAAGAGCAAAAACATCAACAATCTCTTTTCTGATATAATTTTTGAAAAAAACATTAATCCCTGTTAAATCTAAAGTTTCATTGAATCTCAGTCTTATAGGTTTACAGTGCAATAAGCTTTGTAAAGATGAGTTTGCATAACAAGATACGCTATCATTATTTAGTAGCCCAACAACATGAACACAATCATTAGATATATTAGGACGAACTTTAGTCATTACTGAACAATATTTGTTCTGAAACGTGTTATTTTGTAGTACCGTGCTCTGCACTTGACCAGCTTTTGTGCTAAGAGATTTTAATAAAGAAGTTTTATTTGCTTGTCTTTTCAAAAAAGGTTGTGAACTTATATGCTTGTTATTGTCAAAAATTATAGGGAAATGGGTAATGTGATTATTTTCAAACATTTCATAAAGATGTTTACGTAATTTGAGAGAATCATAACAAATTTTAGCAGGATTTTTTTGGAAAACCAACGACGTTGCAAATGCTATTGCATAAACACCGCAATCATCAGAATTTGGTTGATTCTGCACTGTAGGATAATAAATAGGGGGATGCACGTAGTTACCAAAATGATTATGGTAGAGACTTGATGGCGATCCAAACCCTGAAAAAATAAATTATATATCAGTAGTGACAAATTATTCAATTGATTATTTTGAAGGATTTATGAGCGAAAATTAAAAAAAAAGTAGCTTACTTTCTCTCAAATGATATCTTCCGTTTATTTCGATCCAAAGTATTCCTGTAAAAGTTTTATGAATGATGTAATGAAATAAGACATACTACTTTATACGAAAGAACTACATAATTTATAATGTTCATAAGACAAAATATTTTTTAATTAAACAGTTCATGATAAATTACATTGTACATTATGGTGTCCCTTATTTAGAAAACTACCTCTAGCGACTATAATCCTGGTAATATGGATTTTTCAAACTTAAAAGTTTTTTTTTTTCAAGGGAAAAGTAGGACTCGTAGAGGCACCTGTTAGAAGGGCCAAAAAAATTTCAAAAAAATTGAAAACATTTTTTTATGACAAACTTTTGATCTGAGCCCGGCGCTCTTCGCTAGAGGCGGTTTGGTAAATAAGGGACACCCTATTGTACATGTACATATTCTTTAAGGAAAGCTAACCATAAATTATAAAATAAAAAATGATATTTATTTTTGTATATATGTTAAATTATTTAATAAATATATATTAAACTATTGAATATACTCAGGTACACTTAAAAAAACTTTAAATTTGTATTATTTTATTTTTATTTCAATTCTGGGATCGAAGAGCCCTAAGACTTTACAAACAGGCTTGAAACACACATAATTCTGTTATCTATAATTTAAAGAAAATGTTAAAAATGACAAATATTTTGTTTAAAGTGTAGATAACTTTTTAAAAATGAACTTATTTGCAAATTCCCACACTCGGACCAGAATTATGTATATATTTCATGCCTATCTGCAAAGTTTTAGTGTTCTTCGATGCCCAGAATTAAAGTATGCGGTGAGTTAAAAAATGAAAATTATGAATTTTTGCCTTTGAAGTCATGTTTTACCTGGTAAATGGCATTTATAAAAATTTTAAGTTTTTTAAAGTGTACCTGAGTATATTCAATAGTTGATAATATATATTTTTTAAATAATTTAGTATATATATAATATACATGTACATTACTTTTATAATTTAAGGTGGTTAGGCTGTTATAGTCCACTACCCGATCTTTACAGTATTTCTACAGGTATGTCAATAAACAACATTTAACTAATGATCACAGATAATATATCCATTCGAATTTATCAATGTCAATTTTCTTCATTCGAAAGTAACCCTAATCCACAATATTTACAAAATGTATGTACTTATAATCTACCAGTATGTTTCATGTTTTTAACTGGTCCTAGTGATCAATCTTTATTTATTAAATTATAAAATGATAATGTACGACTATCGTGTAGATTATTGTTATTTTCTAATAAAATAAATAAATATATGGATGAATTAGCAGAGGTTAACGTTAAAATGTAATTTATGGAGCTGGCAAATTGATATGCGTCAAATAGGTAGTATTGGATTATAACAGGTAAAGATATTATATACAGTACATTATACATGTATATGATGTATATATTATACTCATCAAGATTACAACAAAAAGTTATGCTTATTATTTGAATGGTTGGTGATTTTCCAAAACTCTAGTCCGTATCTTAAATTCTAACCTCAACATATTGTTGTTCTACCTGCACCAAATTTGTTTTTTTCGAAATTAGAAATAATTGATTGAGATATATATACTGCCCATCATCCCACCGAGCAACCCAGCAGAAAAATTAACACTTGGGCACTTATAATAAGCCTCAATTTTCTAGCAAAGCACATAATCTGCTTATATACAATTTTCAAAAAATAAAAAGAAACTAGACTTATAATAATTATATAAATTATATAATAATTACTTACTTTGATACTAAGAAATATCCTTCTTCACACATGCACAGGAGTTTTCTCACGATTTTTTGTTGAGGAGGATTCTGGAAACAAAGAGATCCGCACCTAGCGATAGGCACCATTAAAATAACATGCCGATTTTAGTTTTACGTTCAGGTATATCCACCAGATTCGACTATATATATACCTGTATGTATTAGCTGATTATCCGCGATCCGGCAAACAAAGGTTGCACGCGCGCCATCTGCTAGGGGAGCGTCAAATTCAAATAGATTACAACTGTAGTGTAAATTAAACAACTTCATTATCTACTTATTTTAAAAAACACAGACAGACGGAGAAGACTAGTATACATATTTATTGATAGCTAAGTAATGTGTAATGTGTGCAGAATTATATTATAATTTTTAATTCATATATACTCATTTTAAGAAACACAGGCAGACAAAAAAGACTATTAAATCTAAAAATAATCCAGCTAAAATTTACGTACGATACATATATGATTTGTGTAAGATCAGTTTTTTAAAATAAAAAATCAATAAAATAATAATACCTGATGCACCTTTTCTAAAATGATGTCTACCGATGGAAAAGATATATGTATATAATAAAATATATGTAAAGATATATATATTATGTATCTACAAAAATGATGGAGTAAGGAGAAAATAAAAAAAAACATCATCTAAAAAATATAGTCCACTTAAGTAGGCTACAGTGCGTATGAAAAGAATGGTACACAAATAAATGTTTAAATAAAAAATCAGAAAATGTTTTAATTCATATATTGTTACATTATTTTAAATTAATTGTTATATTAACTTGTATATAGTTACAGCAAGATGTTTGTTCAAATTATTCACTTTTGAAATCATTTCCTCAATTTATAAAAATAACCAAAACTATTGTCACTTATTATTATAACTTCTTCGACATAAGTATAGGAAAATTAATAAAGAATTATTATACAAATGTTCCCTTCACTTAAAAAATCTTCTCTACTTCATTCGTCAACCAAATAAAGCCTGTTCTTATTTGATCCAGTCATTATCCGAGCACTGGGAAGGGCGCATCTGAGTGATCTATTTGAAAAATAATATATACATTTTAAATTATCGTTGTGAGATATAAGAATTTTTGTTTATAAGTATTATTATAAATATTTATTTTATGATTATTCAAGCTTAACATTCTTAATCATGACATTATTTCCTTACCCCAACAATACTATAAAATAGATTAACGTCTATCTCCATTGACAAAAATTCTAGTATCATGAGTAACGTATACAATTTTTGTAGAGTTCATCCAAAGTTAGTGCATGAGACACGCATCACTGATCAGTTTTCCAACAATCTCCAACAGTATTTTATTCACTATTGCCAGCAACTGTAACAAATTTAAAAATAAAAATTAGAATTTATCATAAAAATGCATGCACGTTAAGATGAAAACAGTAATTGAATATGATTGTGACAATTTATAAACTTGTTGAACGATAATGAAACACATAAAATGAAATACACGATGCATAAAAAAGAAAGAAAAAATACTTGTATGATTTGATTCTCAATAAGCCTTACAGATCATTTTTTGTGTGCGAATAAAAAATGTATATGCTTCTCTTTGTTATGATGCAAATATTATTGTTTTTACCTTAACTAACAAGGTCAACTTATCCACTTGACTCGCAGTAGTTACAACACCATGCAAATTATATTTTTTTGTATTACTTAGTTGCGCATGAACACATTTATCAGCTGTTGAATAATTGTCGTTTTGATTTATAAAATGCATACAGCATTTATGTCATTGAATTTGATTACTTATTACCTTTTAGAATATCCTATTACAATCCTAAAAAAAATACCAATAAAAATGACACAAGTATTACAGTTCAATAATAATAATCAATAAAAAGGTATTATAAAGTTTTAACTTATCTGATAAATAAAATATTGTTCCTTGTTCAAAATTCGTGCGACTTCTTTTTTCTACTCTTTTATTTGTACATCATGATTATATGAAACATTCAAGTAAATATAAACAAATATGTGAATGTTAGAGGGGTATTAAACAAACTGATATTCAAATTCAATATTTGTAGGTTAAGTTTTGAGTTCTGAGCAGTTTATTTTAAACTATCTGTTGAAGAAAATTGGTACTATTGCAAGTACAAACTGTAGAGTAACCCAACAGTGCCCTCAAGCGGAGCTCGGAGGTCCGAATAGACCGTGTCTTGCGTCACATGCATTGTACATGGGGGAAAGTCCGACGGCCGGAACTCGGAACGCGGAACTATGATTCAAATTTTGACCACGCGTGGCGCTGATTGCTCCTTATAGTAATAAAATCGGCGCGGCAGCCGGCAACCTAGCGCACGTGATGATCTCCCGCATTGTCCTTTGTCTCTATCCGGCCGTTATTTCAAAAAAAGATTCGGACGTGCACATATATCGGCACTGAGAGATTTGTGAAGCTTCTTGTTTTCTTCTTGAAAAATGAGCGAAAGGCAAGGCCTATTGAATAACATGGCTGATTTGAAAATTAGGAATGAAGGTAAGAAAAGGTCCTTTTATAAAAGTATTAGTAACAATTTCAAAGTAAACGCACGCACGTATTCTTAAAAAAGTGTAAAATCTTGTCCAGTTGCAATTTTTCTGTAATTTCTTTATTGCGATTCTTCATTTTATTGCAATCAAAACAATGGTTTTTTGATCAGACTGTCTAAAGCCCTTTTTCGCGTTCGCAAAATCGTACAAGAAAATCTGTAAAATAAAGGGAAAACCAAGTTCGGTGTTTCTCAAGGGCGGTGTTACAGTTACATGAGTTATTTTTTTTTACGTGAACATAAACATTTAAATAATAATCCTTTGGGGAACTCTGAACTTGATTTTCCGTCGTTTCTTCGCGTACGCAAAAAGAGCCTTTAGATGATCGTTTTTTAATATTAAATTAAATTATAAATCATTCAAAAAGAATAAAAAAGATATCTAAATTTACAGAAAATGAAAACTTGAATGGTAATCAAGAAGAATTTCTTGATGATTCCGACTTCGAAGTGGATAATGATAGCTTAAATGGCAACCAGCAAGATCGTCCTGATGCTGATTTAGACGTAGAAATGAGAGAAATGGAGGAGTTGATAGAAAACCCTCCAGATCGTTGTAAGTCACACTTTGTAATTTATTAACTATGTTGATTTGCTATAATTTATATTATTCTATTCTATTTTTAATTTATGTCAGTTATTCTACAAGGACCTCTGCACGGTCAGTACAATGGAATTGCTGGACACAGACCATTCTTAGGCATAGGTGCTGCTGGTAATGCACAAGAACCTCTGCAGAATCAGCAAAATGGCATAGCTGGACAGGGACCATTTCTAGGCCAGGGTGTCGCTGATGAAGCTCAAGGACATTTACAGGCTCAGCGCAATGGCATTGGTGGCCAAGGTCCACTGCTAGTAGGCCCCATGTATTAATATATTAATATGTTAAAAATTCTTTATGATCTCTCTAAACAGCAAAATCGTAGATGTTTTATGATTTAGATTTGAATTTTGTATTTTAACTTGAGAAACTATAAAGTTGTAGCCATTTGCCAAAAATAAGTAGATGAGTAAAAATACAATGCGATTATATCATTTCAAATTTTTATTTTATTTACAAAGAAATTTTTCATATAAATTAATTGATAATTTTGCTATTTGTACGGAATATAATTCATTAACAGATTCAACTTTTAATTTTATTAAATGCTGATAGTTTATAACAGCTCTCGCTGACTTCTTGAATTATTTTATATTATTCTTATATTTTATGTATAGCATCCTCATACTTTGAATAAATCCATATGTTCATTCTTGAATTGAGTTTTTATTTTCATTCCTGATAGCTGCAAAAAAGGAATGTTTGTTATGTAACACTTTTTATACTCAATAAAATAACGATTATAAAATAAAATAAAATGCAGCTTACTTTGTAATATTTTGGCATTGACTTAATTTTGTAAGGATCTCGAGCTTACTCAAAAACACTGGTTAGCTTGATCCAAGTTTCTCAAGATATTTGAGAATGCACACACAATGATATCAGTAGCTTTACTAGTTTTAAGGCGCCTGGAAGGTACAGCATCAGAAGGGTAGAGAGTTTCAAATTCAAGTAATAATAGTTGTACATAATTGTCAATTTTTTTGTCTGGATAAGTTTACAATGATAACTCCTTGCTAAAGACTTCCTTTTGCTGGTAAAAAATATTGAAGTCCTATAAATTTTGTAGGTTAAATGTTTCCATACAGACTTAAGATCCGATGTCACTTTGAATAGTTATAAGATGATACCAATTATAAAGCAATCGATAACTATTGTGATTCGTTCACTAGTTTATCCAAGAAAAATCTATGCAAAAACCAACCTTGTAATGGAATATTTGGCTCCTTCTTATCCTCAAATTGATCTTATTCTGTAGAATTTTTTGCAGTCCAGCTGATTCCAAAAGTTTTAGCACTTTGAATTAAAACTTTCAATTTGTTCCCAGTACTGAAATTACGAATCAGATAAAAGTTTGCACTACTTCCAGTAGTAGATAGGTAGTACATCACAGTTCCACACCTAAATTTTCTATAGGAAAAATTGCTACCAGCATGAATTTATCAGGCTTATGTAGTAGCACGTTAAGCAGCAACCTTTTTGAAATTAAAAGTTTGAAATGAAGAACTAAGCACTGGAGAACGAACTCTCTTGGATTTTGACAATGTATGCTGTTGATAAATTAACCTAGAAATAAAATGAAATAATTCAGTGAACCTAAAGAAAATAAAAATAAATATCCTAATAGAATAAATTAAAAACAATAACTACCGTAAGATACATAGTATGTAAGATGAAGTGATTAAACTGAGAAAAATATGATCCTGCTGCTGCAAGTGCACAACTGTTATATGGTTTACCAATGTTTACAAATGTCCTCTTGTAGACCTCTTGTGACTCTTATTGACTGGTTATCATTATCCTCCGTATCTACTTTATGGATGCTGTCTCGTCTATGAACCTTAAAATAAGAATACAAAAGGATTTACACACAAATTATGACTAAGATTATCATTAAATTTTAGTAAAATTAAACAAAAAAGCTAAAACTGATATTTTTTCCATCTTCTATACTAACATGAACAAGTTATTATTACTAAAAAACAATACAATATTCTGTAATTAAAAAGTCATATCTTTGAATGAACAGCGGCTTTTATTGTGTACACTTCATTCCTCAATATGCAAAACATTTAGAATGTATGCTGAGCTCGTGTAAAAATGAACTTTTTAATAATTTTTGACTAGGAAGTCACCACGGTGACCAAACGTTCTTTGATGCATGCATTTTGAGGCACAGAATTCAAATTTGATTGTTTTCAAGCTTCAAAATTCTAAGATTTATTTTTATTAAATTGTTAAATAACAAAACACCTGATAATATTTGAGCACAGAAATCATAAAATTTAGATTATACTCCTCAAAAAATATAAAAAAACATATTTATTACTGTTGTAAACTCATATCATATATATGGGTAATTCTGCCGTAAATGGCTCAGATTGCGTCCAAGGCTTGTATGCGAATGTTCAATGGAAAAACTATGTTCAATCTGGGTCTGTTACTGCAGAATCATATCAAATTCATATTATACGCCTTAAAAAAGATAAAACCAAAATTGAAAACAGTTTTCCACAGTTTGAGAATACAACAATTTTTTGTTAGGTTTGTATTAAAATCATAATACCTTGTCCTTGCCCTATTTGATTAAACCAAATGTGTGGAAAAGTAAAGCCAGTAGCAACAGCAGCATAGTTGAGAGCATAGTAAAACAGCCAGTTATTGTTCTTACGATGATGCCTCTTAACCAGTCACCATTCTCATTTAACCCGTTAATTTGATTGACTGCTGAAAATGATGGAGTTTGTCGCACTGAAACTTGAGGCCAAGCAGTCTATTACTGTTATTGTTGGATTTAAGATGGAACAGTTTCTTTTTATACCACCATAATCAATTAAGTAATATAAACTTTCACAATATCTTTTCTGCTTATATATATATATATATATATTACTGACAGTGCTTAATGTACATAACCAACATAATAAGTAACTACCTCCATGAAGCAGTTCGCACTCCAAGTAGTAACTGTGATGTTAAATTATGTATCACTAACCATGCTTAATATACATATAACCAACATCATAATGAGTAAACTACCTCCATGCAGCAAATCGCACTCCAAAAGTGGTAATTGTGATGCTAGTATAGTATCTTGGTTAAAAGTATTAACTTTTTCACTCACAAATTATAATTGATTGATTCAACATAGATTTGTTTATATTAAAAAAAATTTTAAATAGCAGAAGACCGGTTCTCTCTTCTCTGATGACTACATAGTGATGTATATATCGTACGTATACGTATACCTAGCCTTACTTTATAAGCGGAAGTCACGTGACCGGAAGGCTGAAAAATATCGGGAGACGAAGACCGCAGCAAGCGAAGCGAAAATAAACTCGCAAATTTCATTTATTTATAACTCATTGTAGAAAGACTGTTGGAATATAAATCTTTTTTTATGTGAAAGATAAGATAAAAAACTTTTGCATAAGTACTTCTAAGCCACATGTAAGGTTAAAAATCCGCTTTAATAAACGAACAGGAGTTGAAGAAGTAGCAATATCAAAGTATATAAGGGCCGCCATGCAGCGCCCGAAGACGCGTACGTACTGTTAGTTACTTATACTTGCCATCGTGGCGCTGTCGCGCCCCTTGATAAATGTTAACACATTTTTTCGAATTTTTTTAGTCGCTAAAAACTTGTTTTATTATATAACATTTTTTTTTTAATTTCGTCCGCCATATTGGATCCGCCATTTTAAATTTTCAAAATCTGATAACAGATTCGTAAAGAGCGATCTCGAAAACCCTTATATACGAACTTCATACGAAATTTTATGAATTAAAGTACATACTTATAATTATTTTGTGTAAGGGGTGGTATTTTTTAAAAAGCCGAAAGACGTCAACTTAATTTTATTATTATGGATGTTTTCAAATTGTTTCCAATTTGTTTTAGGCCTTTGAAACTTTTTTATTATTAAATTATGCCAAAAAATATTTGTTTTCGACCCCTAAAAAATAGGGGATGCCACCCTTACTCTTCAAATCACCATGAATTACTTGCTCTTGTTGTAAGAAGTAACCTTGAATTTGTTTCGTTAAAAAATATTTATTTTAAGGCGAGATATTCAGAAAAAACGCTTTTTGGGGGTTAACTTTGGGGGTCGTTTTCACCCCCTAAATACGCTTATGAGTCGATAAGAAAAAATACGTGTCTTATTTTCACATGTACTACAACATATCGTAAAATCATTGAAATCGGTGAGGTCGGGTTCGGGTACCTTCCTTGTTAGCATAAATCACATTATTCAAGCTTAAGTAATCGTCATTTTTGGTGTAACCCGCAATGTTACCTACTCCCTCCGATTTTATGATCGCTGAGTCATTGTCATTTGCGCATTTAATATCAAGTCTTTTAGTATTGTCGAACGTTTTAAAAATTAATTTAGAGTTAGTCATGTGTTCTGTAGCACCCGAGTCCGCCAGAAATCTAATCAATTGATTTTTATCGCTTTCTACCGCGTTGGGAACTTAGTGTCTACATATAGACTTATGCACTCACCAGATTCGGAGGCTTTGGTAGATTTATTGTTGTTTTGCTTGTTCTGTCTACCTTTTCCTCGTGATCTGCCTCGGGCATGGCCTCTATCGGACTTAGTTTTCTTAGGGTCGCTACCCTTAGGTGCTTCAGGATTACGTCGTTTTCCACCACGACTGTATCCACCGCGTTTACCACCCCGATAAGAATTTGATGATTCATACCTTCTTTGATTCTCATTTTCTTGTAGAACCTTTTCCAGCTGATTATCCGAGTATGGGCAGTCTGCACGAACATGACCTTCGTACCTTTTGCATCTGAAGCACATCTTGCCTTTTCTCGTGCACTCATCTTTATAGTGACCCTTGTTGCCACAGTTGTAGCAAAGGACCCCAGGATTAGTTACAAGGTAGGCTTTTGCTCCAGCTTCTGCTTTCTGTCTAGCTGACCCGTTTGATCCAATTCGAGCTGATTCCTGTTGTGCAATATAATCCTTAAGTTGTTTTAAATTTAAAACTTTGCCCGTTGTATTTTTATTCAAAAACTCGGTCTCTTTAACTTGATGTAAATGTACAACGATGGCTTCATAGAATGCATCGTTTATCTCAACTTCAGACAAAGGAGGCGTATCAGGCAATTTATTATATAATCGAACTATTCTATCAAACCTATCCCAGAAATCAGATGTTCTCTCTTTATGTGGGTTATATATAATACTGTGTAACTCTTTTCTTACACTTCTTGTAGTCACGTTTAATTCGTTTTCTTTAATACGTTTGATTTCATCCAGCAATTTAATAGGATCCCGAATATCAGATACCTTTTCATAATAAGATATATCAATTCTATTTATGATAATATCGCGAACTCGAACTTTATCTTTTTCCAGCTTTGTCTCATCGAGTACACGTGTCGGCTTAACCGTCGAATCAATCACGTACAATAAATCAGCAAGAGTCAATTCTGAACTTAAAAAGTCTAAAAAAGTGTTAATATTCAAATTTTGAGTTAATTTATATTCTCTACGAAAAGTACTATCTCTATTTGTTACTTCGATCTGAATTTTGTCTTGTATATTTCCAATACTTTTATTTGAATCTATCTTATTAACTTCATCTTGAACTAGTTTTGCTATATAATCTCTACTTACATGAGCATTTGATGTTACTTTATTTGAGATGGTCTGATTCGACGGTTGATTGTTGTTTTGTGCATTTTCTGCATCCGTCGAAAGTCCAGCTGATTCCTCTTGTGCTTCATCGCACAGACGATCCTGTTCAGCCCAAAACTGTACCTTTTCTTCTATCCAGCTGTAATTTTCTTTAATTGCCCATTTATGTCTGAGCAGTTCCGTGACCACATCGTCATGCACTCTATTGCACTCCGTTTCGATTATTTTTTTTTGAGATCTGCATTCTCCTTTTCCAACTTATCCTGCTTAGCCGTTATTTCTGAAATTTCAAGATTTTTGTCAGTATTATTCAACGAAAACTGTCCGAGCTTAGATGTCCTCGAATCATGACGGAAATTGTTCAGTTCCAAACCCAGTTGTATAAACTGATTTGATTTAATAACTGGGGTGATTTACCTAGCATGTTTGCTTCAAACTTATTTTTCCAGCTGTTATCATCCATCAATTTGGACGTTTCACTTTCCCTTTCATCAAGCTTATTGGCCGGCCTGCCGTCAATTATCACTTCGTTACAATCCAGCTTCGAGGACAAAGTATTCCCATGTTGGCCTGGGTCAACCTGCGTAGCCGAAGCCACCTCTTCGGTTTGATTCCTTTCGATTTTCTTTTGCATGGATTCCAGTATCCGTTCTTCGATTTAAGAATTATCTAGGAACATTTTACAAATGAGTTGCTTGTTTTGACGAACAACAATCAAAATTAGCACTCTATCACATGTAGCAATTTATTAAGCATATGCTTAGTTGACGAACGACAATCAAAGAAGCTCCTGGAGTGTTCCAAGGATCTCGTAAATTATTTCAGAATTTTTTCATTAATATTTTTCGAGTTACAGAGGGTCAAGTCATAGGTAATCTAAGCATTGTTTGCTTTTTTAAAAGGTAAAAGGTACATGTCATCTAAAACAGAACGGCTTTCGTCAAAATGGCTTAACATTTTCACAGGAAGTAGATATTATCAATTTTCAATTATAATTATTTTTTCAAAACTCTTGACTATTTAGTCTAAAAAAATTAGCGCGCAAAACGCCTAGCGTTTTGCGTGTAAGGCGCGCTCGCCTTGATATTAAAGCTTTTGGGCCAGATAGGGCATGTCACACCGAAATTGTTATGCAATTATATGTGCCAAAAATCGATTCTAAGGTTCTTGTTTATGTATTAGCGTTTTGAAAAAATGTTTGTCACAGTGAAAAGTTGTATTTATTTGAGATCTACAACTTTTCTATTTAACTTTTTTTTTGTTGAATGCATAGAATTCGAGTTATAGCCAAAAAACCGTTTTTATTGATTTTTGGATGTAACCGCATTCTGCGTATTCATGCAGGATCAAGCCCAAAATAAATTTGGCACCTAACTATTACGAAGGGAGTTCGCACACAAAATTTTAGATCGATTGATAAAAGTCTCTCAGAGATAATCGTGTAACACCAAGATTTTTATTCAAAAAACACGCAAAAATTGAACAAATTGTGCCCGCATTTTAAAAAAACGTAGACGATCGGAATAAAATAAAATTAGCTTTTAGGTTTGTGCGAGAGGAGACTCCTCCCAAAATTTTTATTTTCCTCTATCGCTTCACAGCCCCGAATCTGCGACACTATAATTTATAGAAAACGTTTCTGAATCTCCTTGCGATCTCGGAGGATGTCCCGCTAGATCTATTTGATTCGGGTTACTCATGGATGATTAGAATAATTACACTCACAAATCTCTGTTATTTCTCTCTTCATTCTCTTTCCAGAATTTATATGTTCTCGCTCCTCCGCGCGACAATGCGCTGTAACCGACTCTCTACATTCGCTACATCTCTCTCACACTCACACACACTGGATAGTCTCTCGCTCGCTCGACTCGACACGTCCCGACGAAGTCGGTAAAATAGCGCGCCGTGTTCGCGCTCGTCTCGGCCCCGATGGCACGCGCCGTTCGCTCGCCCGCTCTTCTTCTCCTCTCACGCGCTAGCAACATAAAGCGGCCTCGACTTCTCAGAATCGGTTCTAAGCGACTCTCGCGTTTCTCTCGTTTCTCCACGGTTTTCCTTTCACTCGACTCGCGTTTTCTCTCGAAAACTTCTCTCGCGCAAATTCTTCTCTCGCGTCTCTTGCACACACATGTCTCACACACTACACTCTCGCAACACACTCAAGTCTCTCTCTCACACACGCACACCCGGCTCCTTACGCTACCTTTCTCCTCGTCTCCTCGTCTCCTCATCAAACTCTCTCTCCCGTTCATCTACTTCTTCATTTTATTAGATTTCCTCTTGCTCGTATTCTTCTTCAGCTTCCTCGCTACTGTCTGAGCTCTCCTGCGTCCTCTCTTGGACCGACTCTCTCTCTCTCTCTCTCTCTCTAACCTTCTATCTCACTACACTTACACTCTTTTCTTCGCGCTCAACACTCTGCGAGAATCCCGCGCACGATCCTATCAGCGCACGCTCGGTGATGCCACGCGACGCGACCCAGCTTTTCGGCGACGGATACAAGAATCGCACTCGCGAACGCGTCTCTCCTCTCCGACCGCTCAAGACTCAGTGGCGGGCCGCGACTCGCGCGCTAGGACCCGCTCGCTCTATCTCCCGACCAATCACTGCGCTTCTCCCGACCGCTACGGAACCGAAGAGCCTGAGGAGTCTACTGCGAGTCTGAAAACCGACTGTTTTGCAGCCGACTTCCCTCTCTCCTCGAGTTCCTCACTCCGCGTTTGCCCGATTGGCCCCGCTGTTGCCACGGGCGCCGCGATACTCTTTCTCTCTCACACTTACGTACAACCCACGTTCCTCTGTCGCAGCAGAGTAACAAGTTCGCTCCCCTCCCCTCGACTCCTTTCCTGGAAACTCGTCGTTGTTGCTCGTAGATCTGCTGTTCCGTTAAATTCCTGTTCTCTCCGTAATGCCTCAGCCGATGTCCGCTCGCACAAAAACAAAATACACACGCGTTAATAATTGCAAAACGCAATTTTTATTTTCTCGGAAAACGGCGGCCTTGCGACGGACAATGTACCGTCGCAAAGTGTGGAGGAGCCGATCACCGCATGGCTGAGTGCCAGATGGAACCAAGCTGCTTCCTCTACAAAGAGGGCGGACAAAAGGGAGAGGACTGTAAACACCTGTTTGACCCTGAAGTCCTAATCACTTCGGTGGATGGGGGACGTATGGAAATGTTAAACCTCAAAGAAGAAGCCAACTAGGCTAATTAACGGGCCCTACGGAAGTATTGTGTAACAATGGTGTCGAAGAGCTACTTGTGCATACGCCACAGAGAAAAACTCATACATTTGTACATTCATACGGACATTTTCTAAAAACACGTATTTTGAATTTCACATACCTCAAAATAAATTTCTAATCTGTTTACGATGAAATTAAAAATTTTACTATTACAAA
Organism: Nasonia oneida; assembly: GCA_037356405.1. Lineage (NCBI taxonomy): Eukaryota > Metazoa > Arthropoda > Insecta > Hymenoptera > Pteromalidae > Nasonia > Nasonia oneida. The sequence goes on along the minus strand of JAZHPH010000785.1, from coordinate 1,091 downwards.
GCTTCCTCAAGCAAAAAAACATTTAATAAGGAAATTTATTTCCTTAATTTTAAAACTAAATATTATTCAAAATATAAAATAAAAAAAACTATGAAAGAAATGATATGGTGGTGAAATACTACGTTCGCGGTGTATATACAAGATGAGCAGCAAAACGCGAGGCCCAGCTTTGATGCACACGACTCTTCTCCTATACTCTGTGCTTCATTTATCGCCATGTGGGACGGCAAAACAGTTTTTGCAAAAATGTTTGATCTTAATTAACAAATAATTTCTTTATACAACCATAAATTTGTTATTATCTTTTTAAAATAGTCGCAAATAAGTCGTACTTATAAATTTATTAATTCTAGGTGGTAGAATGTTTCCATCTAGAGGAGACTTACATATAGCACCATTTTCAGATGAAAATTTATATATGGAACAATTCAACAAAGCAAATTTTTGGTATCAAACATGTTTTCATGGCGTAGATTTATCAGTAATGCGAAGTCACGCAATAAAAGAGTATTTTAGACAGCCAATAGTTGATACTTTCGATATTCGAATATGTATGGCTAAATCTGTTCGTCATGTAGTAGATTTCCAGTCAGCCAAGGAAACTGATTTGCATAACATAGGTAAGAAAATTAATCATTAGTTAAATAACTAAATTTAGAAACTTGAGATGCGAAATCTTGTTTTTAATAAACACTGTCTCCTTACATCGCTCGGTAATACATTTGTAAGTCCCAAAATATAACATAGCTGGAAACGATTACTCCTCTAATATAGTATAGAATTTGAAAAAGTTTTTTATTTTATCTTGATGTAAGTATGAACGCATTTATGTATGTTCTCGCAATATCTTAGAGATTACATACTTAATTATTCTAAAATTTATACGAAAATAATACTTGAACATTCGACAGACGAATCATCTGAAAAATGTGTGTGTGTGTGTGTATATATATATATATATATATATAGGTCATTTGCGCCGTCATCGCGCGTTTGTCTTCAAGGTCATTTGAAGGTCAAATCGATTTTTTTAAATAGGACATCCTATTTTCGACCCCGGAAATGAAAAGAGCGGAAAATTTTACGTTCAA
>JAZHPH010000784.1:0-22227 GCA_037356405.1 Nasonia oneida | reverse complement strand
AAGTGCGATTCTGAAAAAAATAATTAATTTCTTCATGTTATACAATAATTGATTTTGTATATATATATATATACATATATATAATTATTAATCATATTTTTAAATTTAATTATTAATCACGCGATGATTACGTGAGAAATCGGTCGAAAATCTCACGTGATTTGAACGTGATAATCACGTAATTTTTCTTAGATAGGGTCTAGTTCGCATTTTGTGACCCATCTGCCTATACTGAAAAAATTACGTAATTAAACACGTGACTAGTTTCGTGATTAACTGCATGATTAATACTATGATTAGTTACGTGATTGGTTGTGTAATTAATCGCGTGATTACTCACGTGACTAACAGCGTGATCAATTTTTCAATTATATAATCACACGTAATTAACCACGTGATAATTCACGAAATTTATTGATCGATGATATCACTTAATTTATCGCGTGATTGATCACGTGATAATTTATGTGTATAATTACGTCATTTTTTTCAATAGGGCGCTTGTTTGTGCCGTAATTTTTTTTTCAGTAAGATATTTCACAATTTGTTTAAACAATATTTAATCAATTGCATCGGATTTAATTTGTTAATATCTGATCAAAATTCCGGATAAAAATCGATCACATGCTGGATTAATTTATTTGTATTGAACGGATGTGCCTGCGTCATTTATTACATAATCAATTACATTTTGAAACAAATATATATATATATATATATATATATATATATATATACATATATACATACATACACACACACACACAGTTTTCAAAACATTTTAATGAAATACCAAATGTAATAATTTAAAATTTTTGTTTCAATTAATAAATGAATTTGGGAAATTTTAATATATAAATATATTATTTTCAAATTGAGTAAATGTCTAATAAAATAAGTGTCTCATTAGCGAAATAAAATTAAAACGAAATAAAGTAATAAAGTATTGAATTTTATGAGTAGCCTATTTACTTATTTAGCAACTTTGTGTGTTAAGTACAAATTCACACATTCAACAAATTCTCAGTCTCAATTAAAAAATCCTTGGCAAAAAAAGAATCTTTAATGCATATGTTCGCACTAGTATTTAAATTTACTCTCATTAAAAAAAAAAAATTGTTTTATGATTTTAGGAGTTGTATAATTATGGACACCGTACAAACTCTACACAAAAATAACCCTACACACTACACGAAATAACTCTATACACATATTTGCTACACGAAAAAACTCTACACAGATATTTACTACACCTAAAACTCTACACGCATTTTTGATTATTTGACTACACCGTAAAACTCTACACAATCGTATAACCTATTGTTGCAACAATAGATAACAATAGCTTATACGATTGTGTAGAGTTTTACGGTGTAGTCAAATAATCAAAAATGCGTGTAGAGTTTTACGGTGTGGTAAATATCTGTGTAGAGTTTTATCGTGTAGCAAATATGTGTGTAGAGTTATTTTGTGTAGGGTGTAGGGTTATTTTTGTGTAGAGTTTGTACGGTGTCTAATTATACTTACTAATTTTTTTTACCTGTGTTCTTCAGACAGAGCAATTTATCGAGACTACTTGACAATAAATTATTAATGCAGGTTTTTGAGCTTAGGGGTTACTGTTTATGCTATTATACATGGTTTTCGTTTAAGAAAAATCTCTCAATTTATAATGTGTTAATAAAATTGAAATAATTGCTACAGTCGTATTAATCCATAATAATAATGTCAAATTTAAGGAGATAGCTGTACTAGTTTTTAATCATTTTTAATAGAAAAGAAAGTATATATTAAATGTCTATAAACAACGAGTTAAACATTTCTTTGAGGTTACAAAGCCTAGTCAAAGGTAACATTTGGTACAAAACTGGGTGATAACAAATTGTGCAGTAAATATTACATTAACAATTTCTACGGTTTAACAAGAAACAAATTTATCACAATAATTCTGCTTTCCGCTTACATGAATGAAAACTAACTTATACATAAAATAAATATTTTCTTTTTATACTATACTAACCGTAACTTTATTACTGTTTTCTGCACATAAAATATCTTGATTTGTGACAAGATTTTCCAACACATTTCCATCGTCTGAGCTATGATGACTTGATACCTATCAACAAAGCATTCATTGAATAACATAATATAATTATCAATGCATTTGTGCATTTTACCTCCTCAAAATTTAAGTTTTCATTAATGACAGCTTTGTATCTTTCAGCTGTTCTTTTTGTAATTGCTTCAGCTCCGACATCTATATTTCTTTTGTATCTTTTCATTTCACAGATATAAGTAAAAAATCTTTTACAATATGTGTTGTTACAATAACTGCTTTCATTCGAGTAATAATAAACTTGTTTTCACTTATTACAATATTTGATATTATTTAAAAATAATTGTAAATATATTTATGTTAGGTTATTACAACAGCGTTACTTTTGTTGTGTTACTTTTATGCACATACAATCCTGATGTACATACCTATAGAAGCTATATATATTGTTCCTATTCTAATACTATAGGATGGAACAAGGAACAATGGAACAAATCGTTATAATACGGAAAATAGATTACTCATTTCTATGTTATCTGGGTTGAACACTGTGATCTGGATGCTAGCTAATGTTCTATTTTATCATATTCGCGCTGTCCGCCGCATACATTAATATAATAATGGGCTAGATAAATACATTTATTTTTGCATTTAGACGTAGTATTAAATAACGTAGCATAATATTATATTGTAAAACTGAAATTATTTCTGATAATTTTATCATATTCGCGCTTTTTTTTTATTTCTGAATTATTTTTGATTACAATAAGTACTTTAGTAAACAATAAGTAGTTTACTACTGAATAAAAGTTTGACATACTTAACAAAATGTCAAAAGTGTCTTATGCTTGCTTGCAATATTTAGATGATAAACTAAAATATTATTATGCACCGATAGAGACTATATTTTATAAGAAGAATGATCAGAGTCCTATCGTTGCAAAAGATTTGCTAGATTTTGATAAGACACACAAATACTATGTTTTATGGTCAAAAGGTAAAAATGAAGTACCTATTTCTGGTCAAAGAGATGATGAAAATGAATTTTATGCTGCCTATATTGTATGTCTAGGAGGTAAATAGTTTATATTTAATTATGAACAATAGTAAATAATCGTTACTTCATCTGGTACGTACTAATCGTTCATTTCTAACATTATTTTTTTTAACTGTTTCAGAAACGGAAGATGATGCTAGACTCAGAGCAATAAGTAAATCTAAGCGATTAATTGTTCCAAAAAAACTAACTTCCAGTGAGTCTAATGAAAGTTTATTTGAAAGTCAAGAATTGAAACCGGTAAGTTTATGTATTTTGTATTGAATAATATAAATAATATAATTTGTGTACTTCTTTCTAACATCTATTATAATATTTAACCTTTCTACTTTCAGAAAACTGGAAAAATTATTAAAAATGTAGTTCAAAAAGTAAACAGTCAACGAACAATTGAGAAGTATAAACAAATAACTCTCATGAATAACAGAAAACCATTATTTCTTGGTACTAGTACAAATGAATATCTAACAGAAAATAATGCAAGGAATGTTCAAATTGATTCTACAATACGCATACAAAATTCAAAAGAGACGAAAACAATGAACCTACCTGAAGTTAGAGTAGTTTTACAAGATATTTGTAAAACTAATAGAGGTTAGTAATATTTGTAATTTTTTTTATCTAGGTTATAACATTTTTTTTCGGGCACATTAAAAACGTAGTCTTTTCATAATATTAAGGGGGTTTTACCAGCTATATAATAAATTTCATACATATCAATAAGAAATTGTAATCATTCTCAATTTTAATTTTATTACTGGTAGAACCACCTAAATACATTTTAAACTAGTATACGTGTAAATTGGTGAAATATCAAATTGTTGTAAAAATGCTTGTAATATAATACTTACCCGAGTAAAAAGTCATATGGCTGGCCTTACGTCACATTTAGCATTATGATTGTTAGATTACAATTATAATTTGTAGAAACAATTATGCAGCGATTGTGCTTTTTTTTATCTTTTATGATATTGAGATTATTAAAGTTGTTTTTCTTGTACGTATTCGATTTGATTATTGTGTACGCTAATCTTTGTATTCTACTGCACCTAATAAATTATAAGTAGAGCCGCAATAAAAAGTATTTTATAATTGTTTGAGAAAATATTATAGAAATGGATAAATAATCTACAAAACAAATTTTGCGGTGTTATGTAATCCACCTGAATCGTGACAAAATTATACAAATTATTGTAAGCCAGAAGTGCAGCAAGCATATAAAAATGTTTGTCAGTCGGAAGTTCGAAAAACTGGCATCCTGCTCGCATAATTTTTTAGTGTTTTGCATCAAATTTGAGATCAATTGAATTTCTGAATGGCAATTAGAAAAACTTATATTATTACACTCATGTATATTTATATACTTTTTCATTTCCACTAGAGAATGTCTAAAAATCGCTTCGTGCAAGTAATAAAAAAAATTAAAAATCCATATTATTCTTTAAATTATTACTTTTTGAGGTTAGAAATTTAAACAAGCAGATATCGCACACGAAAACGTTTGAATATGTGTGTACGTGCGTGGGTGTGTGTGTGTATGAGTATGTGCGCGTGAGTGCGTGCATACCCTACTAAAAAAAATCACGTGAAAAACACTTGAAAATAACGTGAAAATCACGTGAGATATTTGACGAATTTCTATCGTAGTTATCACATTAATTAATTTTCTGACCCATAGTCATGTTCATTAAATAGTTCAAAAATTCGAAAATTTCGGTCAGACAATTAATTAATGTTACAAATTAACTATTATTTTAATAACAATAACTCAAGAGAATCAATTTTTTCATTTTTAATTAGGTCTTTATTTATTATTAATTATTTATTTTCTTAATTTATAAATATTATTTTAACACTCCCTACTGAAAAAAATCAGATGAAAATCAACTGATAATCAGCTGATAATCACCTGATAATTTACAAATTTTGGATGATTATCAGCTGATTATCAGCTGGTTATCAGCTGATTATCATTAATATTTTATCTCTTATAAACGCATATTTATAACTATCAGCTTTAATAAAAATATTAAGCTGAAATCACCTGATAATCAGCTGACGTTTTGGCACGATTATCAGGTGATTATCAGGTGATTATCAGTTGATTTTCATCTGAATTTTTTCAGTAGGGCTTTTAATAATATTTTTAAATTTTATTATGAATCACACAATATTCACGCGATTATCACGTGATAATTACATGAGAAATTGGTAGAAAATCTCACGTGATTTTGACGTGATGTTACGTGATTTTTTTTTATTTTCACGTGGTAAACACGTGATTTTTTTCATTAGGGTATATATATGTGCGTGTGCGCGCGCGCGTATGTGGGTATTCACGTAAATAGTCGCGTAAGTAGTTTCACGATTAGTTGCGTTGCATGAGTAGTCGCCGATTAATCTCGAGATAAATTGCTTTAATAAATAATCACGTGCGTACTAGCCCTTTTTTAAAATATTTTCTGAAGATCTTGCGTAAGTTCTTTCTTAAGATTTAATATCACAGCTTGAATATGATTTTGCCAAAGATCATGCACAATATATTGCCATAAAATCTTACGTCAGATATAATATGAGGTATCACGTGATAATAAATTATTAACTTACAACAGGGTACTGAGTTTGCACGGAGCGAATATTGTTTTGATTTATATTGTCTTATACTAATGAAGTACATAAAACTATTTTCAGAGTTTACAAAATCACAACAAGTAAATATCCATCAGAATTCTCTGTCCTTAGAAAGAGATGATAATGTTTCATTATCCATCCCACAATTTTCACCGATTCTCAATGGTTCGCACTTATCACAATCACAAACACCACGAAGATTAAGAGATAAGACGCCCTTTCGTTTACAGACTCTGCTAACTTCTACAGTAAATGGTCCAGGAGATCATCATTCGCCAAGTGTTGGTGTTTCAAAGATGTGTTGCAATAGATTATCGACTTTGCAAAAGATTCCGCGTTTAGATTCTCCACTACCTTCAGACAAACGCGCTTCACAACATTCGCTTTCAAATGCTTCTCTAAATTTAGATTATATTGATCAGTCAGATCACTCTGATTTAAGAATGCCTTCACATTCACGGAGAGGTCGTTTGCCTTCTATAGCTTCAGATTCGTCATCAAGATATAAAGATATTTCAGGACCGAAAAGTCAGTCGTCTACACCATTTGTGCCTTCTAATAGGTTGTATTCGCCAGTTATGTCGTCTCCACAAGAGCCTTCTACTCCTACTAGGTCATGTTCAGAAGCAAGATCTGTAAGACGTTCGCTCTCGAACAGTCTCTCGCGTTCTGTAGCAGAATTTCGAACAGAACAAGAAACACCACCAAGACGGACAGATCCACGTTCTGGAGCGCAAGAAGTAGTGCCTACTCGCACACCGCCGAGACGACCAGGCCCACGTTCAGTAACCCAAAAAGTAGTGCCTACTCGCACACCGCCGAGACGACCAGGCCCACGTTCACTAACCCAAGTAGTAGTGCCTACTCGCACACCGCCGAGACGACCAGGCCTACGTTCACAAACCCAAGAAGTAGTGCCTACTCGCACACCGCCGAGACGACCAGGTTCTGCTTCACCAGGAAGAGAAAATATTCAAGATAACGAAGACGAAAATGAAAATTTGGAAGTTTCTGCAGGTAATAAGGGTAGAGATTTTTTTAACTAGCTTTAACAAGCTATATTTTCTCAATGTTCACCTTTTGAGGTTAGGATTGAAAAAATACGCAAAGATCGCGCGCGAAAACAGCCAATTAGAGAACGTCTTTTTTAGAGAAGGATTGCTGATTCTACACATCATATTATTTTGTATATAACATTTATTTTCAGGAGGAGAATCTGATTCTGCCGTTCCAATGCTTGAACAGTACAAACCCAAGTTATTCAAAAAATACAATAAAGCAGGGTACGACTTGGACTCTAATATTCCTGAACAACACAAAAGATACGACATTGTTAGGAATAAGGTATGTATGAAAACGCAATACGACGAATTGTCAAGTATTTTATCTTTTCATTAAATCTTTTTTATTTTCAAGATATACCTAGGTGAAGGCAGGACAATTGGACAGAAATCGTGGAGGATCATTAAATCCAAACGAAAGAATGCATTTTTAAGAGACTTAGGAACTATTTTATGGACAAAAAAAGTTATAGCTTTAAGAAGTTTAGATTTAAGTAAATTGAAAAAAAATACCTTTGGAACAAAGCCCATTCAGATTTATTCACCCAGAAAACTAAATTTATATCTAAGTAAGAGCTATATATAAACATACTACATGTATTACTCATTTATCATTTTATACTTACAAAAATAAATATTAATTTTACGTAGGTTTGTACAGCGATTTCCTTGACACTTCTAATAGGTATAAACAATTACCGCAGGAAACCAAAGACATTCTTATAAAGGATCCGACTGAAAGCTTGTTTTCACTCAAGAGATGAGAGAAAACACCAAGATGAACCAAATGATTGAACCAAATAATTAAGCTTAAAAACTTGAATGTTTAGATTACATATTTCGTAACATTAAGCTTATAAATTTAGAACTGAATGATAAATTGTTATGTTAGTATTACATCTTGTGTAAAAATTAGTTTTGAAAACTAAAAAAAAAACAGTTATGTTCAAATTACATTATATGAAAAACCCGCTTTAATGAAAATAAATATTTTTCTACTTACCTTGATTTTTCCTAATGCAGTTCCTTTAATTTTATATTTATATTCCCGTTATTCTACCTAACTACGTGTTACGTCCGAATGAGCGCAACTCACCAATATACTTACGTGTGCCGAGTTCCTATCGTAATATTATTTGATTTGTATTGTAATAAAGGAAATCCCTTTTGGCTACCGCAGACGCGGTCACTGCCTTCCGGGAAAGGGAGCCGGATAACGAAATCACTTAGACGGGGTTAAGTTTTAAAGCAACTACTATAATGTATTTCACTCGTATTAGAAAAGAGAGAAAAGTACCTTTTACAATGTGTGTGTATGTTTGTGTGTGTTTGTCTGAAGATGCACGCCAGCAGGAGGTTGCAGCTGTGGATCCTTGGCGCCTGGTTCCTGCGTCGGTGGTTCAGTACGGTCAGGCTGTTGATGGGCCGTCGGCTCTCAGCTTCTCTCCTTTATGGTAAACAAGTGTAGACAGATGGGCGCCTCGATGCGTCGGCTTCCTTTTGGAGACGAGAGGGTGATGCGCTTTGACGAACGCCAACACGTGTATCTCCGTTCACTATATGGACTGTCGATTTGGGCTAAGTCCCTTTAACTTGCGCACTGTTAACTCGTATTTATAATTGTTGTTGGTCTGGCGACTGGCAGAGTAACGACTTGCTTAGTTACTGTTGGACAACTGACTCTCTACTGACTCTCCCTCTGGTTTTCCGACTGGGCTTGTACCCTTTGCTCCCGGGCTTTATATACTAGATTTTCGTATTTTTCTTCATTCCATTTTTGGAGATGCTAACATAAGATTTTCTTGTGACACTTGCTCTAATGGAAATATGACAGGTCAATTCATAAAATCTTAGTTTTATTACTTCTAATTTTGGGGAATCGAGCTTGTAACTAGCTCTCCCGCTGCTTTCCGTTGCCTGCGCGCTCTTTGAGAGTGCGCGCATGAGACTTTCCCGATTGTTTTAAATTAGAAAGGTCGTAACTCGCTGTTTTCTTCTTGCCGCCTGTTCTCGTGAATCTAAAATCGTCTGCCTGGATTTCTTTGTATCGCGATATATTTCATTTTTATGTGTGACATCGTTGCAGAGTGTCGCGATATTTATGAGGTTCCTCTATAAGCTTGTTTGTTTCGTATTCTGGTCTATGTCTAATTTACTCTGCCATTTTTACGGTAGTCGGCTTAGATGCGTATTGGCTGCTGGCTCTTTAGTTTTATTTTGGTAAGGCATGACCTCTTTTCTCAGCGTGTGGTTGCTGCGATGGCGACGCGTCATGAGTGTATGTGTCTGTTTTAGTGTGTACGCTTGCCATTATTTTATTTTTTATTCTGTTTTTGTGCGCGTAGTGGAATTTAGGATTCCCTTACGCCTGTAACTTTTCTATGTTTCATTACATCGCGTTTATGTGCGTAATGGAATTGTGAATTCCATTACATACGGTCTTCAGATGAAGAGTTAACACGCGTTCTTGTATCATTTACTCTTAAATGTTCACTTTTCTAAATTAGAAATTTATTTGTATAAACAACGCATGTGAAATGAGCAACTAATTTGAGAATGTTCTCGAAAAACAGTTAGAAATTCTGAAAATTTACTTTGAAGATAAAATTTATTCTTATATTATATACAGATCGCGCACGGAAAGGAACAGCTAATCACGGAATAAAAATTAGGCATCCATTTTTGAAACGCAGAATTCACGATAATGAGGATTCGTAAAATACGTTTATACTCACAATTCAACTTAAGAATCACTTGAGAGTCACTTGAGAATCACTTGAGAATCACTTAAGAATCACTTGAGATTTTGGCATGATTCTCACTTGAGAATCACTTGAGATTTTGGCATGATTCTCACTTGAGAATCACTTGAGATCTCACTTGATTCTCAAGTGAGTTTTATCAGTAGGGTCGGTTTGTGTTTTATCAAGTGGTGCGGCAGCGCCACGAAGGCGAGTTTAGGAAGTAGACGGAGCCGCGGCGCCCGCGCTACTATTTACTTTTATGTTGGGGTTCGCATTTTTCATTACAAAGAAATAAATGCGTTTCTTTGTTGTCTCTAATATATTTTGATTTATATCATGTTTTATTATGCCAAACTATGATTTTCAACAAAAATATTGATAAAACCAGCTACCTTTGATATAATACACAAGTGTGTCAGTCACAAAATGCTCAAATCAAATAAAAAAATGTTAGTACTGTTAACTTAGCCGCAACAAGTGTTCGAACCAGATGGATATTGCTTTCTCGTCAGTTTTCTGCATGCTCGCTCATGTGTAGTTTTTAGTGTCTAGGTGTAGAAATAATTCGAGGCGGTGTCTAGGTGTACAGGGTGGCCGATGATGAGGTCAAGGTGGTGCGCTTCGTAATTTTTTATGTCTAGGTAAATACATCATTCGAGGGCGGTATTTAGGTGTACGGGACGGCCGATGACGAGGTCTAGGTGATGCGCTTCGTGACTTTTTGTGTCTAGGTGTGGAAAGAATTCGAGGGTGGCATCTAGGTGTACAGGGTGGTCGATGACGAGGTCTTGGTGGCGCGCTCCGTAGTTTTTTGTGTCTAGGTAAATAAATGATACGCGGACGGCGTTTAGGTGTGCGAGGTGGCCGATGACGAGGTCTAGGTGGTGCTCTACGTAACTTGGTAAATACATACTCGAGGGTATTGTCTAGATTTACGGGGTGGCCGATGACGAGGTCTAGGTGGTGCGCTTCGTGATTTTTTGTGTCTAGGTGTAGAAATAATTCGAGGGCGGTGTCTAGGTGTACAGTGTGGCCGATGTCAAAGTCTAGGTGGTGCGCTCCGTGGTTTTTGATGTCTAGGTGTAGAAATTATTCGAGGTTAGTGTATCAGAACAATCAGTGATTTTTATTTCATAGTGATAAAAATGTTACAAAAAAGCTATAGTCGCAAAAGTTTGCCTTACTTCCGCGTAAAAAGTCTTGTTTTGTTAGACTGAATTTTGGGATTCGGTTACGCTAGATCGACACGTTGAATACGAAAATACAACCTAGGATCTCTGGAGTGTGTATAAGTGTGACGGTTTTGCGCATGCAAGATACGCGGCGATAAAAAGCACGCACAAGTATCCCTCACGGCCAAGATGAATGAAGATTACGGCTGATTTAGAGAAAGGCACCGAACAATGATGAGTGAGCCTGAGCAGCGATGAACGCAAGATAAAGCTAGAGTCGTTAGAGTTGCGTCAGGACGGCAGACGTTTCGATCAAGGCCTCAGGACGCTAAAAGTTCTCAGTGTTAGGAGCCAATGATGACACCAGCGAGTCACATCCAATAGTGCAGTTGCGCCGATCGATACAGGTGAATTGCTCAGTGGAAACGCAGATAAATTTCATCACACCACAGTCTATGGTAGAGACTGAAGTCAACAAATGGGTGCTGAAACTTTCTAAAGAGGAAGTAAACCACGTCCTGGAAATGCTGATATTGAAGACCTCAAATGACCATAGGAGCAATATACGGCGTCTGAAGGCACAGCTTGTAGGCGACGATATCAAGGAAGACTACGTCACAGCTGAAGAGCTTGGCAGAGACGCTGTTCAAGACGAGAAAGACTGAAGGCTGCTCAAATTTTTAGAACTTGTGTTGCCGAGTATCTACAAGACAGTCGCATGAATTGCACAGGATAGCGGATTCAACGGTGCCGACGAAGAGTGCGCACAGACCTTTGAGGAAAGCAGCCAAGAGCCAAGACCAGCCGAGAACTGTGAGACAGTTACGTCGAGGATAGACAGCGATTGGGGGAGGGAGGACCCTCATCATCCGATGGTCGATGAGAAGAAAAGATCAAGTGAAAACGCTGTCATAACCTCAACGACGAGGGAGACGTCACCAACGTTGAACATCGAAATAACTCTTGACGAAGAGCTCAGTTTGGACACAGAGTCACAGAGGTCATTAGAGCTTTGTTCGTCATGCAACGAGTTGCGTGAGGGAGATTTTAAGACCCTCACGTACACGCGATTCCTAGAGGAAATAAGGAAAATGCGTCACTAGTTGTGAGAGTCAGAAGAGAAGGTGAAACGTCTCGAGAAGCCAGAGCCGAGTCAGACGAGAAGTCCACTTGCCGGCGCGGAGCAAAGACGCACGCCAAGGGAGAAGTCACAGCATAAGATAGCGTCAGCGTCCAGTACTTTGCAGAAGAGCAAAACCGAGCAAATAAACGAAGTACGACGCAATAGCCTGCGCAAGCGCCCTAAAGGCTAGAGCAAAAAGGAAGCAGGGAAAAGCTTTCCGCCATCCAATGGACCACGCTTCGTTGAGCGAGTCGAGCGAAGGCGCAAGGGTGAACGGAAACCCGCGGTCTAGAAAAGCCACTTGCCCTATGAAAAGCAGAAGCAAAAAGGGCAAGATGTCTATTTGCATAAAAAGAAAAGCCAGCATAGCGCGAAGGTCAGTCAGACGAGCAAGACGATCCTCGGCGCATCAAAGCATGCATGCGAACTTAAGAAGAGATGCTGGATATGCAAGCCACGGACGCATAAAAAGGGAAATTGCTCTGAGCCAGATAATGCAGTCAAGCACATGTCCAGAAGAGCGCGTAAAAGGCTCGAGTGTTGGACCTGTGGGCGGTTAACTCATTGGTAGTGCAACTGTCCCAACGCAGGGGACAGTGGTTGTAAAACGAGAACTTAACAGGCGCAGAACACTAGACGGTGCAGGAGGTCTGATTACGAAGCGCTAAGGAGTTAGACTCGACAGCCTTGACCTCCAAGTCCTTCCCGCGCCTGTCTCGATGCACTAAGACGCGAGGATGCGCTCGCGCTCTGAGCGAAGCAAGTCCAGGGAAGGAGACGCACCACAGTCTGATAGTCCTACGAGACCTTACACCTACTAATGAACAGCGCGAGCAATTTGGACCCAAGGTGGATTAAGACTGTAAAAAGATCAGAGGTGCAAGAGTTTGAATCCGTTAGCTTCGCCCGTAGGACTAGCTTGAGCATAATGAGGACGCAAGAATGCGCGAAAAGAAAAGCGTTAATTCCTGCGTTAGTGTCCAAGATTCAACGTGCTTCTGGGACTATTATGCCTCTCTATTACCCAACATGGACGGTCGTCTGTGCGAACTGCAGATAACGATAGACGTACCAACGTTAGACCTCAGCAAGACGTTTGGACTCCTTACGACCAGGGGGAAGTAAGTCAAGCTCGCGTCACGAAGGACTAAAATCGAGACGGATTCAAGGTTCGCCCAGAGTTCAGGCATGGGTCCGCAAAAAGCTGCACAGAGATGACTACGACGAAGACAAGTCTAGTCAGCGGCAGAGATACAGGGTGGCGCCACCCTATCACCCTTAGAAAACTCAATAAAGAGGGTGAGCGATCGGTGCCTGGCACGATCGCGTAAAGATCTCGAGATAGAGCGGCGAGATAGTGTCGCAGCGTGTCAAGCGCGTTACTAAAATGTACGATATGGGCCGGTAGCGAGCAAGGCTGGAGATTTCGTGACAAAGAAAAGTCAAAAACGACGGATGCGAAGCAAAGCAGCACTAAGTAGACACCGCCTTGAAGACGAGAATTTGTCGGAGGATCGTTGAAGAGGAAGTTCGTCGATCCGACATCGGTCATGTGGCTTAAAGAGTAGCACGAGCTTACGGTCAAGTAAAGGTCGCTGAAGAGTTAAGAGGACGACATCGCTCGACTGCCGAGGGAAGCAAGCGGACAAGCGGATGCGAGCGACGCACCGCGGATTAACGAGCGAACCTCTGTAGGCGAACAGAGTGATGCGGCGTCCAAACTAAACAAAGCCTCTCCGCGTACGGTTTGTGAACGTGCCAAAAGGAACCTTGCGACTAACGTGAAAATCGATCTAGGTTACGGTCCTGGAGGTAGCGATGCGGCCTGCAAGCCTCTGAGTAAACCAGAGTAAAGATAAATGCATCGTAGAAAAGGTTCAAACGTTCGAACGATACACGTCGCGTTTTTTCTAGAGTTTTTAACATTTTTTATAATATTTTATTTCTGTGTTTTTTTGTGAACCAAATTAAAATGTTTCTTATAAATATTTATAAAATATTTGATAATGTTTTTAGATATGTCTTCTAACGATTAATGTAAAAAACGGTTAAATAAAATAATGTAAAATCACCTGCACAAAATTTGAATCCGAAGCGCTTCTAGCAACAGCGCGCAAACATCGTAGCAGGCGTGAGGACGCAGCGAGCGAGCGGTGCAGGTGTAAACACTGTGTAGAGTGTGAGTGCGAGAGAGAGCGACTCGGCATTAGATTTGCGTGAGACGAGTGGCAGGCTCACGAGTAGTGTATAGCTCAAATACAGGAGTGCGGAGTACAGCGCACGCAGTACGAGATAGTCGAGTCGCGCCGCACTGGAATCAGGCCTATGGCAAGCGCGGAACGGGAGCCGTGCGGAGCGCGCGGAGGAGGGACGAACGGCACGCGCGGAGAGAGACGCAGGTGTCAAGGTCGAACGAGTCCACAGGTGGCTGACGGGCGAATACAGCCCAAATGACTTCGAACCGTCACTGTACCTGGATTCGGTAGATATAAAGGCTGAACGGGTATCGATGCGCAGGACTTTTATACGCTCAGTCTGCGAGCAATATCGACAAACTACGAACGGCACAGCGGCCGCCTTGCACCCGTTGGAAGGCGTGCTCTAGGATTACATCATGCGCGATCGACTACAGAGAACGTTGAACAGACGAGAAGTTGGCGAGGAAGAGAGAGTAGACTATACGTCATGCCACCAGGCATGATGCAGCATATAGAAAATCTGCAACGCTCAATGAACGAGCCACGCGAACAGGTATACAAGCATCGCAGGGGGACACGAGAGCCTCCAGCACTTAAGTAAACAGCGCAGCAAGCCACGCGCCGGCAAGAGTGACTTTTGCACGCCTGCAACTCCGAAAATTAACTGGTCAAATAGCAACATTAGAGGAGGTCTCGCGAGAGGGCTAAGGAACGCCCCGACGACCCCAGAAAATAAATAAGAGATATCGTCGGAACGGTGCGCAAATGTAACATGCAATTCGCAGGCACAAGCGCAGAAAGGATAGAGAGATTTTTGAGACAGCTGGAGCAGAACATGAGCGCGCAGATGTCAGAGAAAAAAACTAGCTGCACTGCCTTATGTGTTTACGGATCTAGCAGCCGAGTGGTATCATAACAATAAAGACGAGTGGCAGAGATGGGATGATTTTGGCAGCGCAGTACTGCGCTGGTATGGAACTAACAGGCGGCTACAACAACGCCTAGCCGCCGACGTAAAAAAAAGATATCAGGGTGCATACGAACCCGTGCGCGACTATGTGACTTGCCTTTTGAAAATGATGAAGGAGATGGCTGGTGTTTCCCGCACCACGGGAAACACCAGCCAGACAAGCAGCAGAACAGCAGCGAGAAGGGCCCGAAATGCTACAAATGCCACAAGAAGGGCCACATAAGAAGAGATTGCCCGGAGGGAAACGAGGAAGCGAGCGCATAGAGGAGGCCGGCGCATGCTCGCAGAACTTCGGCACGACCTCCAAGAACAGCAAGAAGGCGGGGGGCGAAAGCCGCCCCGCGAGTAAGGTCTCCGGAAAAACGTGCGCCGAAAGGCACACGACAAGCGTAAACCCGCGCAAAATGGGAGAAAAGCTTGGCGCCGCAACAGCGGCGGGTCTATCAACAGGGACGACAGCGCAGAAAGCGGACTCGTGCGCGCAAAAGTCCGCTGCGCTCTTATCCCTGTTGGCAGTGTCTGCTGACGGAAAAGGTGATGAGGCAGGTAAGTGCGGATCTCAGCACGGGGAGCCTGGCAGGATCGACAACAAGCCAGACGAGGCGATAAAGAAGATCCTGGAAAGTCGGGAGAGTAGCACAGCAATAAGTGCAACTCTGTGCGACGAAGACAATCCACAAGAAAAGCGTTGGTGGATGCAGGCAAGAGTCGGAGAATTCCGATTTCGCGCATTATATGACAGTGGCGCATCGCGAGTGTGTATGGGTCCACTAGGCCTGCAGCTAGCGAGCGCACTGAAGAGACAAGTAGTGCCAAACATTGGCCGCGGCGCTCGCTCACGGCAGCTACACTACCATCGTAGGCTACGTATTGCTACCATTCGAAGTCGGCAGTCTGAAGAAGAAAATATGAGTTGCAATTGTCCCGGATCTTCCTACGGACTGCATAGTCGGAGTAAACTTCACGTTAACCTTCAAGGCCGTGTTAGACCCGGCGACGTCAAGAATGTATTTTATAGAAGATCAAAAATACGTAGATTTAGAGTTGGCGGCGATCGAAGGAGGATCGCCAAAATTAGCATCGATGGGCTTGGCCGACGTACAAGAGCAGGAGCTAGAGACGCCTAATGCGCTCCTAGATAAGATAATTGGCCAAGACTCCGGAGAAATCGGCTGCACGAGCTGGATAGAGCATACGATCGAGATGCAGTCGACGAGACCGATAAAACAAAAATATTTTCCGGTCTCGAGGAAGTAAGAAGAAGAGATGTACGAGCAAGTGAGAACTATGCTCGCGGCGGGAATTATAGAACTATCAAATAGTGCATTCTGGAGCCCAGTGGTAATGGTGCGGAAGGCGAACGGGAAGTATCGATTCTGTGTTGACTTCAGGAAAATCAACTCAGTCACGCGCTGCGACGCGTACCCGTTACCGCAGATGAATGCAATATTACGAAAATTGCAGCAGGCGCGCTACATATCCACCATAGATCTCAGTAGCGCGTATCACCAAATTCCACTGAGCGAAGAGAGTAAACAATACACGACGTTTACGGTGCCCGGACTGGGACTGTTATAGTTCACGCGGCTTCCATTCGGATTATCCGAGGCCGGATCAACATTCCAGCGTCTCATGAATAAAATTATTGCGCCCGATCTGCAACCAAACGCGTTCGCGTATCTAGAAGACGTGATAATTGCTACGGAAACATTCGAGGAGCATATGAGCGTACTTAAACGTATACTGAGACGGATAAAGGACGCGGCGTTAACAGTAAAACGCGAGAAGAGCGTTGTCTGTAGAGACGAAGTCAAGTATCTCGGCGTGTTGGTAAACAGAAACGGCTTCAGGACAGATCACGAGAAGATTGCACCGATAATAGATTACCCGATACCGAAAAATTTTAAACAGTTGCGACGCGTTCACAGTATGGCGTCGTGGTACCAACAGTTTTTAGATAACTACGCAACGCTAGCAGAACCGCTAACACGACTGACACGTAAGATCAGCCGTATATATTTGGCGAAGAACAACAGAGAGCATTTGACGCGATCAAAGCTCTGATCGCCTCAGCGCCGGTACTCCACAGCCCAGTCTTCGAACGAGAATTCGTGATTCAGACAGACGCTCGAGCGAGAACGGATCAGCGGGTGGCAGAAACGGCTCGCTCAACTCCCGGCCTTGCACGAGCAAACAAAAGAGTTGTCAAAAGTAGCGCAAGATCGACAGGCAGCGCACTTTGACAAACGACGCCGACCTGTAGGATTCAAGGTCGGCGAATTAGTGTGGAAGCGATGCCATACGCTCTCGTCTGCAGCGGGAGGCGTAGCGGCAAAGCTCGCGCTGCCATTTATCGGCCCATATACCATCATCGCGCAAGTCGGGTCAAATACTTTTAGACTAGAAAATGTGGAAGATAAAATAGAAGATCTAGTGGCCGCCGAAGAACTCAAGAAGTACTACGGCCGCAAGGAGTGTAAAGCAAAAATCCCCGAAGATGAAGAAGACGATACAGCTGCTCGACCGCCGAGGGATAACGCGAGCGAAGAGGCAACGTGCGACCCGCCTGAAGCGAGCACATTCGAGCAAGAGCTTGAGGTTGAGATTGTAGCGCCAGGGGGAAGCGATGCGCTAGAGCAGTAGCCTGGCCGATTTGTAACGGCACCGGAAGCCGATCGCCAGGCGAGCGAGATAAGGTAGGAGCCCCTCAACACCAGCGCGGACGTCCGACAAAGAAAAAAAATCGGCGCGCGAACGACACCGAGTGTATTAAAGATCCCGTGGCGCATGACGCGCCCGCCGGCGGCACGGAGCCCGAGAAACGCAAACCTGGGCGACCGCGAGGCGCTATGAAACTCGCGCGCAGCGCCGCATTGCGAATTGATCATCATCTTCATAACGCGCATCACCGTAATCACATCATTTTCTTTTCCTGTCCCCTTTTGACCTAACAGCTAGTATCAGAAGATCTATCAGCGCCAACACCGAAGAATGGACAACAAGCGTCCCGAAGAGCTTCGCGCCCAGACTGGCGATGCTCGCAGGCAGAGACTCTTGGCTGCCACTGACACCTGGACGGCCCGGTTGGAGCCGCAGTACCTGCGGGACTACGCCGATACTGTGAGCCTGGGAGGCGTCAGCGAAGACGACGAAGACGCTAGCGAAGATGAAGGGCTGCTGAACGAGACCGTCATCGAAGTGACCAGCACGCAGGAGGCGCAGGGCAAAGGAGAAGAGAGCCCTGCGGATACTGTGGAGGTACCGTCCTTGGACGAAGGGGTGAGGGGTGCTGAGAGCCCCACGCGCTTGGGCGCGACACCATCATCGAATGAAGGTGCGTGGGGTGGAGAAATCCCTGCGCATACAGTAACAACGCCATCGTCGGATGAAGATGCGCGGGGCAAACGACCGAGCTCCTCGCCCTCCAGCACGACCACCGCTTCATCAGCCGACCTCGCCTGGGACGCCCTCGAAGAAGAGTTCGAGGAGTTGATGTGGAACGTCCAGGAGATAGAGAGGTGGGAGATAGCTGCGTTCCGTCAGTGCGACGAATTTATACGTCAGGCTGGCGGCGACATGCCTCCCCAAGCCACGAGATGGGCCGCGCGCATCCACGATTGTCGCAAGGAACAGGAGTCGATCCGGGCAATTCGGCGAGCCCAAGAGATCCGCCGTCGTGACGAACAACGCCGCGAGCAGGAGGCTTGCGAGCACTTTGAGGCTATACGCCTCAAGCGAGAAAAGCTTGAAAAGGAGAAGAAGGAGGCAACTGCGCGAGCAAGAGAACTTGAGCCCGAACTGAACCGCGCTCGCCTGGACGAAGAATTCGCCAAGAGCCAAGCGCGCCAACAGCAGCCGTACCGTGAGAAGAAGCGGAAGGAGGGACGCCGCTGCTGCGTCTGTGGCCACCCCGGAGTACGCAACTCGGGATATTGCCCTTCCTAGGCGGACCACGAGGCCATCCGGCGGGAATACCCCTGGAAATTATGAGCGAAGAAGTGAGGGGGAGAAGAAGATGTAACAGTTGCACTGAATAAATAGTACCCGAATGCCCCCGAAACCCGTGTTCTTTGACATTTCCATTACCTGTCCATTCATTCTTTTTCAGCATCGTCAACAGGTCGCGCGACAAGTTGCACAGCTGCTTCGAAAACTGCGCAGCGTCTGGAAGGGGGGTGTAACGAGCGCTGAGATTTTAGATCTCGCGCGCTCATATGTCGCGCGATTAGGATTTCCAGGATAGCAGACGACGTCAGCGGCGACGCTGACAGGAGATTTTCCGCGAGGAGCGAGCGCGCGCAGACTCGTTTTCGCTTCAGCCGTGTCAACAGCTACGCTACCGATACCGTCAACATTCCGCAATCCGTTTCTCCGTACCGGCGTACAAGTGTGTTCCTAAACTTCGAGTGCCTGGCGGGACGCCTCCAGATCCACCTCAGCCCACGACTATTCCCGGTGCCGTCAACGGTCGTGAGGACGAGGGATAAAGCGTTCGGCCAGCGACCGAGTAAGTAGGTTCTCCATCAATACCCGGGACGAAGCCGCCGAAGGCCGAGATTCGTCGCCACCGAATCGTCGGCCTGGCTTCGCCTGAGAAACCGCGCGCGTCCTCCCTCGCAATCGCGCGCGCAAGCGTCGTCTTCTCGAATTTGCACCGTCTTGTATTTCACTCAGATTCAGACAATATATTTTCTTGCTATTTACTTTATACACGAGTGTTTCTTCCTTGTGCAATTCCCGATTACCGCAGATGTCTGGTTACTCACGGATACGCAGAGAAAAGCGTAGTGCTTCGGGCGCACCTCGCATTTGTAGCGAGCATTCAGCAGGCCAACGCACGGGTGATAGCGCTGCACCAGCGGCTAATGTTCGCTCGCTATCGCCTGGCCATAACCGAGGGATCGCCGACCGGGAAACTAACCTCCTGGAGGTGACGTGTGGCCACATCGCGGCCGCACGATAAGCTGTCGAATCACCCCGTTACAATATGAATTAATAATATTCAGATATTACAGCAATACATAATGTTGAAGGATGCTACATGCCAAAGAACTGTATCATGAAAAATCACCATTATAGAAGTAAATAGTGTCACAGACACCGCGGCTTTGTTCTTTGACTCAATCCATCGGTGGATATTCAAAAAACAGATAGATCTATTGGTCTTCCCAGGCAGGTTGTGTTTAAGGAAGGAGACAAAATTACAACAATTTTAGAAAAACCTACAACATACTGCCCTTACACATCATGAACATCGCAAGTAACTTAAATAATTTTCCTTTCACTGCGAGTCAGGAAAAAAAAATTTGACAAATTCCGAAATTTACAAAAAAATCTTAAATACAGAAATAAAGGAGATCTACATACACATCAATTTTCTAGAATCTAAATCCGATAAAGTCATTGATATACCGGATACAAAAAATATGTGTTATCGTAAAAAACAAAACAAACACAACCGCAAATTTACTAACAACACAACAACAAATGATATTACCATAAGAATATTGATTTGTCTCTATCGGTCTTCCCGAGGCAGGTTGTGTAGTGAGAAAGGAGAGAAAACACTTTAAAACATTTTCTCTTTTCTTCCCAACGTTTCGACGAACAATGCCGCCCTCATCAGGAGACTGATGTGAAAAATTTGTAGTTATTAAAAACTTGTTGGTGTATAATAATGTATGTACAGTGTGTAATAAAACTTACAATTATGCAGACGATCGGTACAAAATTTTGTCGAGAAGGTGCTTGCCCGCCGCGCGGCGGGGGGAACGTGGGTGAACAGTGTTTCTCTCTAAGTTGTTAGATTCTAATTCGCGCGAGTCAAAATTTTCGTCGTGTTTATATATTGCGGAGCAGTGAGAAGAGAGATTTAGACAAATTTTTAATTATATCAGCTTTCGCAAGAACAATAAATAAATCACAAGGACAAAGTTTTGATTCTTTAGGAATTTTTCTAAGACGGCCGTTTTCTCATAGTCACTTGTATGAAGCTTTAGTTAGATGCGAAAATCCTAATGAAATAATTATTTAAAATGATTTAGAAAATTTTTCAAAAACATATATAATACTAGCAAAATCCAGCGCGCTTCGAGTGCTCAATATCGTCATGCACCTCGCGTTTTACATTTTAAAAAACACTTAACATATTCCACAGTCTATATGATATATTATGTATAGATTTGGTTAATTTTGTATTCGTTTTAAAAACCATATATCACTCAATGCAATGTAGGTTATGTGCTTTTAAATTTATGAGGTTAGATATTTACTTTATGGCATGTAATTAATTGTTACAAACCTAATCTCAAAATTAATTACAAAACTAAACACGATTGTTTTCTATTAAACTCTTTACCATTCAAATTCAAATATTAAATTTTAAATGTTGGCACCATGTAAACCGAATATATATACATCTATCGACTAATCACGTTCAGCACTAGCTTTATTTATATGCTTCACAATATCCTGTCATCACTTTTTTCAGAGAGGATTGTGTGGATTGTGTTTTCAAAGATGGCAGATTGAAAAGAAGGCTCTAATCAGTTAAATTCTAGAAACTGGAACTCGTCTCTTAGGTCGTAATTAATTTTATCTTTAAACCTTCGAATGACCAGTCTACCTTTGTACTTAATTGATCCTTCCTCGTCTATTTTTTTCTTAAGTATCCATCTTGAATCTATAATATTAGGTTATCCTTAATTACACCAGCACACAAAATAAAAATAGATGTCTGTACAAAAAATCAGACCCATGTATCCTTATGTTTTTCGAGTCGCTGAATTCGAATCCGGTGTCAGTTTGGCCCCATCACGTCAGGGCCAAGGTCAGTTGGAGGTCAAATTAAGAAGAAACGGTTCAAAAAAATTAAAATGCCATATATGTATGTTTTTTAGGACGCTGAATCTATATATATATATATATTATACGTATATATATATATATACGTATATATATATATATATATTAATGTCGAAGTTTGAGACCATGAATCTTGATATACACCAAAGTTTGAGTACATTTGCTAACTTTGGGGCCGGTCCCCAAACTTTTATACATCTAAGCCTAAATATGGGGACCGGCCCCAAAGTTTTATATATAATAGTACATATTTGGAGACAAATTCAATTGTGTATGCTAAAGTTTGAGGACTTTAGCAAATTTTGAGGACGGTCCTCAAAGTTTTATATATCTAATCAGCAGTTTGAGGAC
>JAZHPH010000783.1:0-22244 GCA_037356405.1 Nasonia oneida | reverse complement strand
TTAATTTAATTAAAAAGCAAATGTTAGATTGTCAAAATCAATTTTTCAGTAATGAGGCGTGTTTAGAACATCGAATTTTCTTGATTAAATTTTTTCTGAAAACTCACATTTTTAATCTCGTGAAATGGATAACTAAAGATTATATTGTGTATCACCTTCACCTTATTTTACATCTTAAACCTTGAGATTTACGGGAATATCACGAGTACATCTGTCCTTCTCCTCTGATCTCCCATATTCCAGACTCTTAAAAATTCAGCTTCTAACTTGCCCGGACTTGCTCATAGAAAAAATATAAATCGGCAAAAAATTGCGTTCCAAAACCAGAGATGTTCGGCGCATCTAATCAGCGGAATCTGTTAACCCAGTTTTTCAACAATAAAATTTCACTCCCTCAAGCCATCGAACTAATTGTTCTAATATAGCCTCTCGGGTCGCATCTCTCTCTCTCTCTCTCTCTCTCTCTCTCTCTCTCTCTCTCTCTCTCTCTCTATTTCTCTCAACATCGGACGCGCGAGTTTGCAAAAGTTGCTCTCCCCGGACGTACCCCGCGCTCTTTAATCATCGCCGGAACGTTAATTAAATATCGCGGACACATGTGTACGCCAGGGAGAATCTACGCGAATTCCAGAATTTCCACGTCGCAGAGTGACAACTCGATCTGGCGCAGGAAGTCGCGCGCGCGCAAGTTCGGGCCTTCTATAGCACGTAATGCGACGAAAGGGTATTGTTCGAGGCGGGAAATCAAGTTTTCATAATACGTGCACGAAAAAGGCCACTTTCCATGCATGTAAAAGAAAATAGTCGTGAGATGTCGGCGTAAGGCTGGCTTTGTTGGTCAGGAATTTACCTTTGTTTCACCAGGACGTGAGCGCACGACCGGGCGAATCGCGGGCGGAACTATTGTCACTCCCTTAACCCTGTGGGCTTACAGTGGCAGAGAGTGGCAGCAATGTGTCGGAATGTAGGTTAGGATTTTACGGTGGCACCGGGTGTCGCCCACGTGTGCTCACGTAGATGAGGCTCGGTATCGCTCGGGTGTTCCGGGTTTTCTCGTGTGCTCACGATGGCAATTCAGAGTTTCGGGTTTCGGTTCGTCTACCAAATCGTCACGTGGGCTCAAGAGACGATTTCGTCGGCGTACGTCTATCTCTCACTGATCCTTGTAATAACGTGTGCGCGCGATACTAGCCGGAGTGGAGCTCGAGTAGAACTGCCCGTTGTGCCGCGCGATCTGTCTTATAAAGGCGCGAGGCGCGGATGTGTATAGGTGCGTTCACGGCGCACCGCGTGCGCCGCCTGGGGCCTTATTGTGTAAGCGTCTCGAGCGACATACGACACACGAGACACGAGATCAGTGTAGCCAAAAGAGACAGAATAGAAGGAGGGAAAAATAAAAATTTAAAATCGATGAAAAATAAATATCGCCGAAAAAATATTTAAAATATTGGATAATTATTTACGAGGGATCATAAGAAAATTTACTGAACAAAATAATTTTTTTGCATTAATTAACATTGTTATAAATAATTAAAGTTTTACGTATATTCCCAATTAAAGCTGTGAAAAACTTTAATTTGTGCAATGAAGGGAATTACAATTGCTTAAGTAATGAATAATATAATATGTATAAATGATTTGAACAAGATGGAAGTATAAAAAATGTTTTAAAACAATATAAATTGCAAAAAGGGGGATTAAGACGCTTTTCCACTATCGGGCGAAAGTATGTCATTTCACAGGGAACAGAAGTGAAGCGTAATCACGCAAACTATGTATGTACCTATAGGTTTTTAGGGTCGCTGATTACAATTCTGAGTTTAGATTTGCAAATCAATTTGTTTAAACAACTTTGTTTATGCAAATTATTTCAAAAACGTCGAGCACCTACAAAGTAATGATCGGTCTGGGGTCGCTGATCACAAATATGGTTTCAGATTTGCAAAATAATTTGTTTAACTTTGCTTATGCACATTATTACAAAAACGAATAGCACATAGAAAGTAATCATCTCTCAGGAGTTTTTGGGCTCGCTGAACGCAAACATGATTTCGGTTTTGTAAAATAATATATTTTAACAATGTTTATGCAAAGTATTGCAAAATTGAATTGCTAAAAAAATCTCTATCGTAAGTTGTTTTCAGGCCGCTATGAACGCCGAAAAGCGCAATAGCTACATTTTAATAGCTCATGCAAATATATTTTTTATGTTAATTAATACAAAAAAGAAAGTGCCAACGCGAGCTGTTCTAGTCTACAAAAAGCGCCAATATCTTGCTGTATTAAGTATTCTTTGGACGTCGGAAGAAGGTAAGTTAAACCGAAATTTGTAGTTCACAACCCTGTAGTTCTAAAACAAAAAGTTACTAATTGATAGATATACCTATACTCATCTGTTATAAATATCATTCATACAGGTACCACTATTACCTGTAGGAACCTGGATTCTGTGATTTTCTTTTTAATAATTGATCCTAAAATGTTGCATTTGAATGCACATAAGGTGAAGTCATATACGTATATAAAATATAAAATGTCTTTGCTCTATACCGTGCTCTATATGTATACACATTTAACAAATGTATAAAACGTACCTACTACAGCGCGGTATGTATTTTAATAAAGATTTGTAAACTAGGTTGATAGGATTTTTAACTATAGGTGCATTCTTAATCTCATGTAGCCCACGTGCCATACATTTTAATAAGGGTACATTTTTTAAAGTTTAGATTAGCTTAATGAACGTTAAAAGTAACTATCTCACATAAATCTGCAGATATGTATACACTGAATAATAATAAGACCTAGCATGAATGTAATTATCAGTTTACTAAGAAATGAACTACAAGCAGTTTTTTCGCGTTATAAATAAGTCATAAGTTTAGAAACAACTGTCATACATTATAAATAACATTATCAAAAAACTTGTATTTTAAACAACGTTTGGACCAGCATACTTATTCTTATAATACTTGCGGCTTCTTGCTTTTTTCATCATCGTCACGGTTGGCTTAAATGTGCTTTTCTTATGATCTATTGCTTATTTCGCGCGGATGTTTCCATCAACAGTCTTTATTAGCATTTTATTTCTTTTTTTTTGTTTTCAGATCATTCTGTTTGCTGAATGTCCTTTCAGGGTCAGCGTTACCATGTGGTATTGCCAATATATTTAAAGCTAACCTCGATATTAACTGAAACGGATGCATTTCATGTTCATCTTTGATATTTTTTATAAAAATCCAAAACTTCCACTTTACCTTTTTTAAACGTGGGCAGAAGGACGTCGACTATGTTTGGATTCCTATCATGAAAATCAGTAGAAAGGGCATTAAGTGGAGATAAACATGCTGCACTCTCATAGAGAGGATTGTCTAAGTTGTTGAATCTTGCCTTCATTTCAACGGTCAAGGATATTAAAAAATTGTAAGTACTTTTGCAAAAATTTTCCTTGCCGGTGCATGATGACAGTAAATATTCTCTTACTTCATCACCCAGCTCAAAATCTATAAATCTCAAACCATTATTTCTGTTCAAAATATCGATATCTGCTACAGGAGTCAAGAGCACATACTCTCTTTTCAAGAAGCAAGATACTATATTTCAGAATGTTTTGTTGACTGCAGCTTTAATTTTATGAATAATTACATTGCTGCTTTGTAGAAATAAATTTAATGCGTTTAGTTCACGTGTTGTTTGTAACAATACGAAAAAATAGCACTTTGTTTCGGGTTTTTCCATTATTGAAACTATTTCTTTAGCTGTTGCGTCATTTTTCATACTTAATTGTTTCGCAAAATACAACAAGCATTCGTACTGCGGCAAAATACGTTTAACACAGGCTTCTAAAGAGAGCCATCGAGTCAGCGACATATTTAAAATTTGTTTTTCAGGAAATCCCAATATTATTTGTAATTCATGATAGTCGTGTAATCGATTTGCACTCCTCACGTATAAGTTGGAATAACTTCATTATTTCGGCTGGCAAAAACTTAACTGCATGTTGTACGCATAAATGCGTCTTATGCGCAGGGCATTGAATGCATATTATGCCATTAACAGCTTCTTGCAGCTTAGCTTTTAAGCCTGCATTTTCGCCAATCATTGTATTACAACCATCGAAAC
The DNA here is from genome assembly GCA_037356405.1 of Nasonia oneida. NCBI lineage: Eukaryota > Metazoa > Arthropoda > Insecta > Hymenoptera > Pteromalidae > Nasonia > Nasonia oneida. The sequence continues at coordinate 18,122 of JAZHPH010000783.1, read as the reverse complement.
AGCATCCGTAAATATTGTTCATATCAATATCATATGCAGCAAAAGAAGCACGTATGCACTCGAATAACCGCTCTGCACCCGCTTTCGCATTTTTGCCTTTTTCAAAAACGGAAATCATAGCCCATTGTTTCGTATATGTACGATAGTCGATAGGATCGACATATCGAACAATCACAGCCAAACTTTTCTCCTTGCTTATATCAGTAGATTCATCTACGCATATGCTAAACACTGTTTTCTTTAATATTTGGGCTAAATCTTGTTTAAAACAAGAAACGCTCTCCTATCACATTCACAATCAAATTCCTCGCTTTTGTTTTGCCTACTTTCATATCTTTCCAGATGCCATTCTCATCGAATTATCTTAAATCGTGTAATAAAATCGGTATGTTCTGATACGAAATATTAACTTTTGCGCACATTGCCACAAATTTCAGCTCGGCCTCAATCTTCTTTGATTTTTCAATGGCTTCCAATTCCATAGGTATAACGAAATCGCCATCAACTGGCGCCTCCTTCTCACCGCTTCTATGTAAATGGTACTGGTTCCGCATTGCGTGATCTTTGAAAGTACTAACGGCAACTCCTAGGGTTCGATCACAAATTGCGCAGATAGCTTTGTCCGGCTGCTTCTTATCAAATCGAAGCCATTTTTTAAACCCTTTTACTTCTAGCCATATTTTGCGAATTTTTTTTCTTTTTCTTCGTGTTGGTTCTCTTAATAGTATAATTTGAATTTCCAGTAAGCCTTGATGAACTGCCACAGTTGGACTACAGACTGCATTTACATTACAGAATGCTTTACAACACGGGCTTAAGAAATCATTCCACTCATTTCGTCAAAAAGAAGCTATATTTATTAATTTTTTGTTCAGTCCCTACGTTAGATATCGATGTAATTCCTTTCAGGTTCAAAAATAATACTCTTATTATATTAATTAAATAAATTACTATTATTAGTAACAAAAAAAAGTAAAAGAAAATACCTTCTATTTGAGCATTCGAAAAAATCTGTACAAACGTTCTTTTGAGATAAAAGGTTATTTTATATATTGAATCTAAGCATATAGAATTGTTGCCGTCACCTTTGAGCACAGCCAGTATAAGCAAAAGAAAAAGTACTTTGTATTTCGATTGTTATGCCGCGAGGAAACTCGAAAAATTGCACCGATTAATAAATCCAATTTGTTACAGACTGATGGACTTAGGTCATTATGCTTTTCAGTCACAGAGTTAATTTAAAAGTTTTAATTTTCCAATTATTTTGTAGTTACAATTGTTAGTTAACAATTTTTTGTGTGCTCCGCTTATCGTCATCATCCATCATGTGTACATGTAAATGCGTCGACTGTTCTGTAAGCATAATTTATATTCATTAAATAATCATTTCTCGTACTCAAATAATTACGATAGCAGTGGCTCGTCAACTTGGACTCGATGTTATTAGAGTGATTTTATTATTTACATATTGCAATATTCAAATAGACAGTTCTTTATTTCTTATACTTACGTGGAGGCTTCCGTTTTGATTCCATATTTAATGTTTACTAATTAACTGCTTCATACTTATCAACTGCTGTTTTGGTTAGAATTGTTATGGTATAGACTTTTGGTATAGAGCATACACACCTATAGTACCGCCACCTCAAACGTTGGTTTGTCAAACAACCGGCGCGCGAAGTTCAATTGACTCCACATTGAATTGAAAAGATAATTTTTTCTTGCTAAATAAATTTACTTTTACATTAAGATTTAAAAATACAGAACTTTGTTAACATTGCCTGTTACAGTTATAAATTATTAAAACATGTGTACAAAATATTTTACTTATTAATGACATTATGAGTTATAGTTTATTATGTGATTACATTAGCGCGACGTGGTATTCCCCAATGATCTTGTAGCAGATGAACAATATAAAGAAACACCCTTTCTATTTTATTAACTGCGTTTTCAATCGTGTGATAAAATTTCAACGTCAGGTTCATTTTTCTTTCAAATTCATTTTGCTTTTGTATGATTTCATTCAGTTTCTCCAATATTTGCGAATGATTGCAAGTACAAGAGACTGTAAAAATAATATTAAATAAAATAATAATTGTATGCAATATGAAATAATATTATGCTAATAAAGATTTCCTACCTTTTTAGAATCATTTTTATTTATTGTGCCATCCTCTTGTATTATCTCGTCATTATTTCCGATATTATTTTCAGCTAAACATAAATCTGACATCTTAGTATTTATAGTTACATCAATACATTGTTACATTTATATATAATACATTTATTACTTTATACTTCATCAGTTTCAAATAAATCCTGTGATTTCATATAGTTCGTTTCTTCTGCATCAATAACTGCAAATTGTGAAAAGGATTCTTAATATGTGGAATATAAAAAGAGAAATAGATAATCTTACTTATGCTACAATCTGGCTCTACGTTTAAAATTTAGGTTCTTTTTATTCCATCTGATCATCATGACTTAGATTCGCAATTAAAGAAAATGTTGTCATTAACCGATCGATAACAAAGAAAATTAATAATAATTTTTTTTTATGAATATTATGTATCTAGCACAGAAAGTTTAAAAATGACGAATTTTTGCAACAACCATATGTACTATCCTACGGTGTTTACACATCTTTTTTTGACTTTATTATGAGGTATAATTGAATACACTTGTAATCGCGCGAGATGTCGTCATAATCCGGTCTACAAAAAAAATGGAAAACTACAATATAATGGGCGGCAGGCATCAGCCTTCAAAATTCAAAACCGTCAACGACCGAGCGGCCAGCGATAGCGAGCGTATACATTGTTTACATCGCGCGCCGCGAACCGAGAGCTCGAATTCATACAGTGTCGCCCGTTAGGCAGGGAATTTTTGGCTGAGTGCGAGTGAGACGGATGAACTATAGTCAGTATAGGAATTCAAACTATTGTATGGGTTTTGAGAATTCTTTTTGCACTCTGATGCAATTTTTGAACTTGACTACTGTTTAAGCCGTAATCTCGCAGTTCAACAAATTGTTGTGTTATTAGGAATGTTAAGGCATAAATCGCGATAATAATTTAGAAAATTTTCGTGAGATCTTGAGCCTGGTTTTGTGAGAAAAATAGCTGTGTAATTGAGTACAGAAACGTACGAATAAATATACATATACAATCAACACACAGCCGCTCCGGCGTATAATTGCTTTTTCGAATTCGCGTAGAAAAAAAAAAGAAAAAATAATTTGCATGATAGAGGGAGTTAGTAACATTTAAATTCACAAATGATTTATTAAAGTGGAATTGTTTTTTTTTTACAAATTAGTAAGTTTTTTTCTCTTTCTCAGATTTTAAAACTTGTAGCACAAAACGTGCGTGATTACTTGCTCTGTCAGGCAATTTATCGCGATTCAAAAACAAATTATTGTTACCGTTCTACAAATTTAATTGAGTGATTAAAATTAAATCACACGTATTAATCGAAAAAGCAAATGTGTATTCCAGTGTCGACAACTAATTATTAAATTCACTTCGAGAGTAACTTAGATTGTTGAATCCTGATTTTTTTTTTTTGGTTGTGCTGAATTTGACTTGGCTCTGCTTCTATTAAATGTCAGAATACTCAACGAGCACAATGTCTTTAACTGGCTCGTACATAGACTTAAGCAGATCGCATGTAGCGATACAAGACCATGTAAAATCGATGGACACGAATACGTTAGGTCAAGCGTTAAATTTCTTAGGTTTGCAGGATAGGGGGGCTGATGAAGACAGAATGCGTCGATTGTTTAGGTGCCTAGCAGGTGACTACGCGCCAGAAGACTTCCGTCCGTCGCTAACCTTGTTAAATTCGGACGAGTTATTTAGGTCACGGGTGGCACGACGCGCGTCGTACATAACGAATTATATTCCTCGAAGTCAGCGGCATATTTGAAGAAGAAGAGCGGAACGCGAATCAAATAAATCTAAGAATTTTGCACCAAAGAAATGCAATCAGCAATCCTGATGCCGAAAGTCAGGAGCAACAGGCGTATCAGCCTGCGGATTGCAGCAATCCAAGCGGCGTCGAAAACGAATTCAGTTGGTTGGAACCAGTAGCAATAGGGTTCGGTCAACCGCTACATAGAGAACAGGTTCGACAACCGTTAGCAAAAATTTTCGGTGGTAATCCGTGCGATAATACTAGCGCGGTAGGGAATGACGTTGTTGAGGAAAGCCTCGGAAATCCGGATCAAATAAGAATAGACGCGAATCCCCCAGAATTAGCGGATGAACAAGAGAGAACATCGAACGTCGATTTCCTGATGTATTTAGCCAGCGACGGCTGCACGTATAAATTACCGAAAAGAGTCGTCGACGACCTATTAAAGAAAGACGACGAAATCGCACAATATAAGAAAATACGAGATGAGGCGTGCGAATATATAAAGAAATTACGTATAGCTAACAGCGCTCAGAGAGAGCCCCCAGCGTGTAGTACCCGTTTAAGAACATCAGAATTTACACGGTCGAAAGAAGATGCACCACCATCAGTAAAGACCAAGAGTAAACACGTAGATTTTAATGACACGTACATGACTAGGTATTTCGAACCAATAAACAAGAATCTCTCAACTTCAGAATTAGAAGATAGCGATGTATACCAGCAACCTCAGCGAAGGCTAAGTCGACACCACACAACCATACGCCTGGCCAACTACGGCCGATTCAGCCTCCGTATACGTTACCACAGTCGAGTTACGAGAGGAATATATTTGCACAGAACAGAATGGTACAACAGGCACAAGTATCTACATGTCATCGAAGCCAGGGTTACCAGACGTGCGATCAGCATAGAATAAACCAACCACAATATACTGGTGATTCCCAGCAAAGGAGTGGGAATGTTTGGAGAGAGGGGGACCAGCCAATACGTCCGAATCGCCTGGTTTCAGAACGAGGGCCAAGCAACCTACAGACTAATACGTCTGGATATTATGACTCTAACCTCCAAAGTACGTTGAGAGAAAATTCCGCCGACATTAACGACAAAATACGGAAATGGAATGTAAAATCCGGAGGCACGTCGACAGAAGATGTAGAAGAGTTTATCAGATTAGTGGAAGGTTGCAGGAAACTAGCTCGTCCAAGAATTTCAGAGGAAGAATTGTTAGACGCGTTATCACACACCACTTCTTTACTATCAGGAAGAGCATTGAAATGGGCTAGGCTTGAACGTCCGAAATGGCACACGTGGGAAGATTTCTGCGAGGAAGCCAGAGCAACGTACGGCATGACAGACGAAGAGCGCTCACAACTAATTGTGAAAGCGAGTTCACGTACGCAGGGACCACACGAAGACGTAAACGATTACTACGTTAGCATGGTCATGATATTCAACCGTATGCCGGATGCTCTACCAGTTCGACAACAACTGGATATTTTATATCAAAATATGAATCCAGAGTTAAAATTGATTTTCGGTCGAATGGAATTCGAAACTCTAAACGAATTCAAGAGTAAAGCTGTGAGTGCCGAGAAACGGACGAGAGCAAAATCACGTTACAAGCCACCCCTTACTCTGCAGAAATCTATGCTACCAGGAGCGGCTTATAATCCACCGGAGAAGGCAAAAAATAAAAATCAGCCGGCGATAGCAGCTATCTGTCCAACTGATGCAGAGGAGCCACCTCTCGGGTTCAAGACTTGGGTAAACAACAATTACCCTTCAATAGTAAAGAAGGATAACAACGGCCGGCAGAACCAAAAAGGGTCCAATAGATTTACCCAGGGTAAGAAGAAAACCTTTGCGGAAAATCAGCAGACGAAGTCCACGGCGCCGACAGATGTGAAAAATAAATCCGACTCAAAGGAGGCCAATAAATCATCTGGAAAATCGAGTGACTCAGCAAACAAGGAAAAAAGAGAACTAGCTTGCTGGACTTGTAAGTTGTTGTCAAATCTATCGTAGATATGTAACGAGCACACTGAAGCTTACTCAAGATAGTATCCATGAAAGGTAGGGGGTAAGCACTTACTTTGGAAACTTTATTTAATTTGCGGAAGTTGATGCACAATCAACGCTTTCCACTATTCCCCTTTTTCACCATCACGACGGGACTAGCCCAGTCGCTGAACGAAGGCTCGATGATATCTGCTGCTAGTAACTCCCTTACTTGAGAAAAGAGCATTTCTTAGAGTTTCTTCGAAACCGGATAGAATTTCTGTTTGATCGGACGACATGTCTCTACCTCTAGATCGAACTCCACCAAATTCGTAAAGCCGAGCGGCCCATCATCTTTAGGAATTAACCGATCGAGTAATTCTTCTAACATCTGTTTCTGGCCTTCATGCAAATCCTGCAGGCCAATCGAAGCTAAGACCGGATGAGTGGTTCCGTCTGTTACCGCTTCACAGGCGTTTATGACTTCGGTTGAATTTTCAACCGTTAACGTTCGTTCACCTGGCGTCGAATTGTAGAACGAAGTCAGCGCCTAAATTGCATCCTTCACGTAAGTCAGGTACTACTAGCGTAGTAAGCGTCCTGGTTTGTCCACCGATCGTGAAGGGCAAGTCGACTGTTCCAGTCACCATTGAGGTTTTACCGTCAGCCATGCAGGCGACTATTCCGTCACATGGTTTTATTTCTGCGTTACATGCACTGGCTAGTTGTATGGACGTAGCCCCGATGCAAGTTTGAGTGGCTCCTGGGTCGTAAAGGGCTCTGATCCTGAACTCACCTACCTGCACCTGCAGCCACCAGCGCTGGTCGGATAAAACAGCGTTACTACTGGTCGCTGCACAGTGTGCTATTGCAGTCGGATTTAGTTGTTCAGTCGACTGTGATGCCGAGATCCCTGAATTAACCTCGGGGTCAGTACGGATCTCGCTTACTGTTCCCCTTTGGCTTTTCCCGCACAATTGGGACACGTCTTCTTCGTAAAGCCCGGTGACTTACAAGTCCAGCAAGCTAGTTCTCTTTTTTCCTTGTTTGCTGAGTCACTCGATTTTCCAGATGATTTATTGGCCTCCTTTGAGTCGGATTTATTTTTCACATCTGTCGGCGCCGTGGACTTCGTCTGCTGATTTTCCGCAAAGGTTTTCTTCTTACCCTGGGTAAATCTATTGGACCCTTTTTGGTTCTGCCGGCCGTTGTTATCCTTCTTTACTATTGAAGGGTAATTGTTGTTTACCCAAGTCTTGAACCCGAGAGGTGGCTCCTCTGCATCAGTTGGACAGATAGCTGCTATCGCCGGCTGATTTTTATTTTTTGCCTTCTCCGGTGGATTATAAGCCGCTCCTGGTAGCATAGATTTCTGCAGAGTAAGGGGTGGCTTGTAACGTGATTTTGCTCTCGTCCGTTTCTCGGCACTCACAGCTTTACTCTTGAATTCGTTTAGAGTTTCGAATTCCATTCGACCGAAAATCAATTTTAACTCTGGATTCATATTTTGATATAAAATATCCAGTTGTTGTCGAACTGGTAGAGCATCCGGCATACGGTTGAATATCATGACCATGCTAACGTAGTAATCGTTTACGTCTTCGTGTGGTCCCTGCGTACGTGAACTCGCTTTCACAATTAGTTGTGAGCGCTCTTCGTCTGTCATGCCGTACGTTGCTCTGGCTTCCTCGCAGAAATCTTCCCACGTGTGCCATTTCGGACGTTCAACCCTAGCCCATTTTATTTTTGCCCCGCAAACAGGTTTACGGGAAAAATATGCTACTTTTGCCACGATTTTCAGGCGCAAAAAGTGGCTATTTCGGTCGGGTGTGGAATAAAAATTAAAATATGCTAAACCTTATTAAGATTATAAAAATATAAAAAAAATTCACACCGAAATCTCTTTTAGAAATTCATGACAAAAGCTAACCTTAAGATTGTGGACACATGGCACAATGTGTTCATAGATACAAGTGTGAGCTTTCCCACGTTGTAGATACTACTAGCGTGGAGTGGTACACACATAACACTTTCCTCTCTAAAGTGAAAAGAAAATCTACATATGCTAAGTACTATTCATTTATCCATGACGAAATCGTTAATACGTTCTGGTAGCGCAGATTGACTTTTAAGCCTCCCTGAGATAAGAATTTAGAAATTAATAAATTCGATTTCGTCAGCACCGAATTTCCTATCAATCAAGATTATTCAAACATAATAAATTCTAACGCTTCCGGCTAAAAATCGTAAATTTTAGAAAAATATGGAAGCATGAAAAAAAAATGTGTAAGCGCGGTGGGAAATTTAGGTGATACCATCTGGTCGAGATTTCAGAGAAAAACCCTTACATCTTTGCTAACACAAATGACGTGGACAGGAACTTCACGTACAGCTTGGCTACAGCCAGAATGAACGAATTTGCGGAAAAATGCGGGGCAAAAGATCCATCTACCCTCAGAGGAACGCTTTATTGCAAGGAAGTTGCTACTTAGGGGATGGTTCAAGGTTTGGATCCACATAATGTGGAAGCGCTTTCATCCTACATGGGGCTTACAACAGGAATCCATCATCAGAACTATCGTCAAGGAGTATTTGATAGAGATGTAAAGATATCAAAACTAGTTCGTGAATCTCAAAGCTTAAATAATGATGCAAACATTGATCAGTCAATCGAAATGGAAGAACAATCTCAATGTGAAGATGAAGGCTTCGGAAGTGAAAAAGACTTGAATACAGGTAATAAACTATTAAATGTATTTAGTCTAATATTTAATAAAATAACGTTCATTGATTGTTAGGAATTTTATCAAATCCTAACCATTACCGTAGAATCTTGGCATGATTTAAAATGGTCCGCGATGTGTTAGTGCGCGAACGCGAGAGATTCGTGACAAAATTTTTTTATTAGGGGCCATTGAGACGGCAGGCCCCGCCCAGGGGATAAGAGAGCAGCAACAGATAACTTGCTTTCGTCAGGCAAGTTATCTGTTGCTGCTCTCTTATCCCCCGGTCGGGGCCTGCCGTCTCAGATTAATAAAAAAAATTAGAAAGCTTGAAATGAACTGTGATGGGATGCGTTTTCGAAGAAAAATCCGGCAAGGACTAACCGAGCCAAAATCCCGCGATGCGGCGGAGAAGGCCAGTGGCAAAACCCTCATTATCAATACAGCACTCGTCGCGTGCTGCTTCGCGAACTTCGTATTCGTACGTGTGTTATCCCTCGCATTTTTTTGAGATATTTGCGAGGCCGTCTGCTCAGATTATGCTGTGCAATCGCTAGTTGCAACTCCCGCGGAAGCAGCGGTATTCGTGGCAAGAATAGAGGGTACGGGAGATAACAACTCGAAAAAATAAACCAAATCCCGATTACTCAAAATTAAATAAACTAATATATTATACGGCACAATCTTGACTTCACACAGTCGAGCTCCAAGTCACATCAAGGTCGGTTCGGCCCGGAGAGTATCGCGCGACGCGTTAGCTCGCAAACGAGAAGGCCGTTACGTGGTGCCGCAGCTACAACTCGCACAACAAATAACTTACTTCACTTACGCCGTTCTCGATAGGCGCAAACCACACATACACACACCCGCGCACGCGCGCGGCGCACAGACTAACGAATTCGCTCGTCGCTTGGTTTCGCTGCTCTCACACGCGATAGCTGACGCGTTCGCAGCTATGGCTAGAAACTATCTTCCTGTCGAATATGTGCAAGGCCCCGAACTATCTCGCACTTGCGCAACGTCGCGTTTCTACGATGCGCGAATCTACTCGTTTTCGCGCCTTCCTCTCCTAGAATTGAACAATCGTATTGAGTTCGATTCTACATCTTTTAGGTTAACCGCGACATGAATCGTTCGGACGGCTGAACCTTCTCAATGACGCACACGTCTCTTTTCTATATTATAGAGAGGCTTGCAAGTCGCGTCGCTACCTTGAGGATCGTATCCTTAGTTGACCTTCCTCCTTGGTTCCCAGGTTCTTTTCCCAAGATCGCGCTTACGAATCATTCGCGAAGTGGTTTTGTCAAGGCCAGACACCGCATCACACTTTTCGCCTGCAGAGGTTCGCTTAACAATCAAAAGTTCGTCGCTCACATCTGCTCGTTCGCTCACTTTCCTCGGCGGTTGAGCGATGTCATCGTCTTACTCTTTAGCAACTCTTCTTTCATCGTTACCTTCTGCTACTTCTTGAGCTGCATAATCGGTGCTAGAACGACGAATTCGCTCTTTGAAGATCACTCCATGAGTTTTGGACTCCAAGGCGGCATCAGCTTCGTGGTGCTGTGCTCGACATCCGCAGTTCAGGCCTTTCTATCGTCACGATACTACCAGCCTAGGACGTTACTGACCAATGTCATGCGTTATAGTAACGGACTTGCTGCTTTAACTCGTTACTCGCGCGTTCAAATAATCTGTCTCGCAGCTCGCCGAGATCTTCACTCGATCGTGCCATGCATCAATCGCTCACCCTTTTTATGTAGTTTCACTTGAGGTAATTGGATGGCGCTATCTTCTATCGCTGATGTTGACTAGACCTTCAGAAGGTGTAGTCATCTCTAGGTAGCTTTTCTTGGACCCACGCTTAAACCATATGCGTATGCTGGATCCGATCTTCTTTTCGTGGTCGGTGACACGAGCATCGTCTTTTATTCAGTGCTAAGGGGGTCCTGCGCATTGCTGAGGCCTAAAGTTGGCGGAGGGTATCGTCCACGTTGGGTTCCCTGCGTAAGAATAGTCGCGCCACCAATGCGTTAGTAGCCCATAGGTCCAGCACTCGAGTCTCTTCCGGGTTATTCTGCACATGTGTTTAATGGCATTATCTAGGTCAGAGCAATCTTTTCTTTCATGCGCCTACGACTATTATATCCAGCATTTCTTCTCAACGTTGTTTTCTCTTTACGCAAGTTGCCATCTCGTCGCTCTCGCATCCGCTTTTCGTGAGGTTTGTGACTCTTGTGGACCATGGGTTTCGATTTACCCATGCGCTTTCGCTCGACTCGCACAACGAAGCGCGGTCTATTGGACGGAAGTATGCTTCTCTTTGTTTCCTCATTGCCCTGGCCTTTAAGGCGCTTGTGCGGGCTGTTGCACCGTACTTCTTTTGATTTCTTGCTTTCGCTCTTTTGTGAAGTACTGGACGCTGACGGCGTTTTCTGCCGCAGTTTCGCCCTTGGCGTGCGTCGTTGCCTCGCGCCGGCAAGTGGACTTCCAGTTTGACTCGCTTTTAGCTTCTCAAGACGGTTTACCTTCTCTTGTAACTCTCACAACTTTTGACGCATTCTCGTGACTTCCTATAGAAGTTGCGTGTATGCGAGAGTCCTAGGCTCTTTCCCGCGCAACTCGTTCCATAACGATCAAAGCTCTGGAGTCACCTGTGATTCCGTGTCTGCGTCGAGCTGTTCGCTAAAAGTCTTTGCGCTATCTAGCGGTGTTGGCGTCTTGCTTTCCAGCGTTCGTGACGCTTCGCTCTCTAGCGCTGGTGACGTCTCTATCCCTGTCGAGGTTATGTCAGCATTTTCATCTGGTCTTTTGTCTTATCGATCACTGGATGATGTGAGTCCATCCCCTAAACGCTGCCTATCCTTGACGTATTTAGCTCACAAGCTTTGGCCTAGAGTTTAGCTGCACTCCTCAAAAGCCTGTGCGCACTTCTTGTCAGCACTGTTGAATCCGCTATCGTGCGTGATTCGTGCCGCCATTGTTTTATAGGCACTCGGCAACGCGAGTACTAAAAACGTAAGCAGCCTTGTGTCCTTCTCGTCTTGAGTGACATCTCTGCCTAGTTCTTCGGTGGTGACATAATCTTCTTTTATCTCGTCACCTACTAGCCGTGCCCTCAGATTTCGTATACTACTCCAGTAGTTATCTGAGGTCTTCAGCAGCAACATACGTCGGACTTTATCAATGTCCGTTGTCAAAAATCCTACCATCCATCTGACGACTTAAACGTCTATTTTCGACTGTGGTATGCTTGCTACCGTCTGTAGCTTCCCTGGCTAGTTTTTCCGTATTACACGGCGTTACTGCCCTGTCTACACGCGGAGTCTCGTGTTCCCCAACAATAACGCGCGCGCCTCTTGCTCGTGGTTTGCGCATGCGCCCGAGTGCGCGCAGAGAAATTCTTTGAGCTTTTTATTATTCGGCCGATCCTGAATTAGAATAGTACATACATGCGCGAACGGCGGTCGGATGCTCGTTCCAGAGAAATCACTGATAATAATGGCCTCTTTCCCTCCCGCTTTCTGCGCTCAACCTCTGAATGCGAGTAAGATTTCGCAACGCTACATTGGCGTCATCTTGAGCTTCTAACCTCGCGCAGCTCAAGCGTCCTAAGGCCTTTTTGGATGTGTGTACAATGAACGACGCGTGCAACTCTTCTGATGCGCGCTTTCCCTGCTGACATATTTAGGAATAAAACTAATTGTGCTACCGAGTGATCTTCTAACAGCCACTTCTGTAGTCTTGCGGCTTGAGTGATACGTCTGTCGTCCTGGCGTAAATCTAAGTATTTCAGCGCCTGCTTGAGTTCGTCGCTGTTCACTCATGCACCATTGCAAAATGATTTTTTTTAGATCTGCTGTCATCTTTGATTATCTCTATTTACTGCGGAGGATGTTTGTGCACTTCTTATCGCCCTATATTTTGCACGCGATGTCGTACATAACATTGTGACAGCACGCAAAATCGCAACGATTTCACACTTGAGATAGCTCCTAGGTTGTATTTTCCTCGCTACAACGCAAGCTACGAAATTACAACCTCTCTACTTGCACACTTGCACTCGTCAACGTGTCGATGTAGCTTATCTGAATTGTGAAATTCAGTTAAAACCAATTTTTCCCAGGCTAACATAACGTAAATTTTTATTTTTTTTAAGCTGCTGCTACAACTAGCACAACGCAAAACTTACTTTGTTAACACCGTTCTTGGTAGGCGCAAACCATACACAAAACACAGACACACACGCGCGCGCGCACTCTCGCAAACAATAACGAATTCGCTCATTGCTCGGTTTCGCTGCTCTCACGCACGAGAGCTGACGCGTTCGTAGCTATAGATGGAAGCTATCTCCCTGTCGAATATGCGCAAGGCCCCGAACTATCTCGCGCTTGCGCAACATCGCGTTTCTACGATGCGCGAATCTACTCGTTTTTGCGCCTCGTTCAAATATTAAGAAAAATTAAAAAAGTTTTAATTTGTAGCAAAGCAGAAATTGTTTATACTGTTAATCTGTAAAATTTGTTGTTTCAGAAAATCACAATTCAAGCAATGATGATAAGTCGCCAAATAGAATTGGTAAGTTTTTTTTAATATTAAGATATCATACATTTATTAACGACTTTAGTTTTTTAAAAGAATGTTTATTATCTTTAATTTAATTAAAAGAGACAAAACAGCTTTGAATCATGAATAGTAAATAAAGACATAGAAAAACATTAATTCAAATAATTCTATTGAAATAAGAGTTATTTTCAGTCAAATTGGATGATATAAATAACTTTTATGACTCCAAAATCTTGACGAGTCTTCTTTGTCATAGTTACCCTTCATACATTATTCATGCACTGTCTCATAAGATCCCAATAAACTGATGGATGAAATAATTATAAAGTTTAGAAGGATATTTCATGCACCTTATTTTTTCGCATAATGCCTATGACAGTAAGCCATGCTAGACTCCCCTTGTGTAGGACTTCCCTGAAGTCGGACAATGCAAGATAAACCCATCGTAACTAAATTTCTCAGGGCTGTAAGAGTCCCCCTGGTATCCGCTTTCACATTACTCTATGAGAGTGTTGAGTGCCTTATTATGGCTAATACGTCGCTAATAGTAGTAAGGTCAGCTAAACATCCATCGCGCTTTTTGGCGCGAAGAATCGTCTCTTCGTATACCGTTATCTCGTTCTAATTCTGCTTGCTAAGAAGTATCTTTTCCACTGCTGCATGTCTATCAGCCAATCGCGGGCAGACAAAAAATTTTTATCTCACGTCGTGCCGTTTATCACAGCAGTATTTGCACTTTAAGGTTGCTACCCTGTTCATCGCCAATAGGTAGCCTCTGTAGTAACTGTGGCCGAAAATGAATTGAATCAGATAGAAATCTACCTCTTCCTACTTTTTGTCTACTTGCAACATATATCCTATATGATTAGTTTTACCTATTTTGCTTGCTGGTCCGAGCCCCTTGCCATTTTTGCATTGTTCTTCCACGTTCCTCCGTAGAGACCTCTTTTCTATTCGGATTCCGGCGACCTACGTTGCTCCGCTTGCGTTTATTTGCTAGCAGATTCACAAGAATCCCTCGCAATCACTATTACTGCCTCTGTCAAAACCGTTTGGTAGAAGCACGCTATTCAAAGGCCCACCGCCCTTCATTGTACCGCCTTTATCTTTTGCCGGCGCTTGATGATACTCATAGCATTAGTCCCCTTTTCCGCTCCGTATAAGAGAGTAAAGCTGGCGGTCGTCATAAGTAGCCGCTTTACTGTTGGCCTGGGCCTGCGCACGCTGGCAATTAGTCAGCTAAGTTGTATTTTATGAAGCTGCCCTGTATTTCAGTCTCGTGTCCAAACTTAGCCTCAGATACTTCGTTGCTGGTTTTGTCACTATAACTTTGTTTTTTATCTCAAACAGAATGATAGTGGGTATTCATTTTCTTGTCAAAAGAACATTTTCGGTCTTAATGAGTCTTATCCCGTGCATTATAACCGCTGCGATGTCGTCTAGTATCTCACAAGCGACACGTCTTCTGGCATTTTGAATTTTAAAAGTCCATCGCAAACAATAACTCAGTAGTCCGACCTTTAAATTGAACCCTGCACTACCTTTTGTAGTTATAGGCCTTTTTTCCGACCTTTTTTGTATCATACTCGATAACTTGATCCCTTAGATAATATCTCGTTTGACGCAAAATGTAGCATGGCCATACTGAATGATTATAAGGCATCAACTTATTTGACTGAGTTAATCATATTTTTTACATTGAGCGTTTAATGGGAATATGATATCTCTAGTCGCGTAACTAACTTCTTCTACTGTCTTTACCATGCCAGTGACCTCTTTAATAGCCCCTATTTAAAACCGTACTGCTTGTTTGATGGGTGTCCTGCTTCGCGTACGGCAGTCAATATATGTAGCTTAATCAGCGCTTGACTTTTATTTTTTATCGTATCTAAACTTAATGGTCTGTTAGAGGTTTTCGTGCCAGCTTATTTTTTCAGCTTTTCAACCACTACTAGTCTCGCCCTTTTCCACTGTAAACTAAAACCTCTCTGCACGAGGCACTGATTGTACATCTCTAAGAGTAGTTCAAGTCGTTGTGATGCAACGATCTTAAGCATTTCCGCGAGAATGCTACTCAGACCCAGCGCTTCACCACTTTTCAGGAATGAAGTTGCCGCGATGAGTTCGCCTTCCTTAAATAGGCGTACCTCGTTCAGTAGAATACCTGACATTATTGTCATATAGCATGCTTCTCTGCAGTTTGCTTTAGGATTTATGCGCCATTATCTTTGGGTATTGCTCGCATTTAGGGCTGTTGGAAAAACTGCGCACGCATTGGTACGTGGAGCGTGCTCTGTCTATATGTTAGGCACTTTATCGACCCTACATAGGAAAATCTTCATCTATTGGGCAGCTAAAATGCGTGTTGTTGCCTTGTGTCCAACCGCACACTACACTGACAGAAGTTGCAACCTCTGTCTAGGCTATGGCACCGCGCTGAATGTAACCTAAGCAACGATGGTACCGCGTCGCGTTTTCTTGGACCCATACTTGGTAGTGCTACCCAACCGACGCGGATCTTTCCTTTTTTAAGAGACCTGTAGCACCAGTTTAATCCATTTCGACTATTACAACCCTTTGTTCTTTGGAGTTAGGCTTAAACAAATGAGCCAAATAACCTCTCTTTGTCGCAACCAGTTTTGGCTTGGTTTACATTGCAGACCTTTTTCTTTGTTGGTAGACTGTTGATGTCACTTATCTCTAGTTTTGTCTTGGCAACCCTATCCTCTACTGATTCGACTTCGCAAATAGCAGATTCGATAGTCGTGATAAACGAAGCCATGTTGTCTTCGCTTTTCTTAACCGTTACTAGAACGCCACTACTACAGCCAGTACTTCCATTTTAAGCTAGTTAGGTTTTATCATGGCCTAGATCTTCCTGTCGTCGTATCTTACAATTAGTCACAAGGTCTGGCTGTTTGGCTGTTCTGTTAGGCGTCAACCTGCTCTTACATCTTCGTACATGTCTTCTCTCGTTTCCTATTTGCTATTACTTGCTGCAGTTTTTGTAGAATCTGCGTCAATCGCTTCCTTTTATCTTCCTACTCGTAGATATCTGCTTAGAGTACTTTTCTCATCCTTCTTGTTCCTATTCGATGAGAAGGTAACATCATTTACTTCCGATGGCAGCCTTGTCCTTTTGTTCTTAGCACTTGTCAACAAAGAAAAATCAAATTGAAAATAAGTTTTTGTTGATAAATATTATGTTGCTAACACGCAGAGTTTAGAATTAACGAATTTTTACAATAATCATGAACCATGAACCATCCTACGGTGTTAACAAATCTTGTACCAAATTTATTTGCTGGTACAGTGCAATACATTTGTAAAAGCGCAAGATGTCGTCATTATCCGGTCTACAAAGCACGTCGAATACTATAATATGGATAATTATCTTCAAACTTATGCTACAATTTAGCTTTTTGTTTCCAATTTCCGTTTTGTTCTATCCATCATATCATCATAAGTTAAATTCGCAATGAAAGAAAACTTTCGTAATCATCCAGTCTATAAATTAATAATTCGATTTTCTTGATAAATATTCTGTTGCTTGGACGGAAAGTAAAGGACTGACAAATGTTTACAATAATCATGAACCATCCTACCGCGTTTACATATATTTTAGTGACTTTATTATCAGGTATTGTGCAATGTATTTGTAATTGCGCAAAATGTCGTAATTATCCGGTCTACAAAGGACATCAAATACTAGAATAAACATATATATCTCTTAACATATGCCACACTGTCGGTTATTGTTAAAGATTTTCGTTTGGTTGTGCCATCTGATCATCATAATATAGATACGCGATTAAAAAGAAATGTCCTCATTAACCGGACAATAGTAAAGAAAATTAATAGGAAAATTTTATTTTTTTATAAATATGATGTTTCTAGCACAGAAAGTATAGGACCAACGAATTTTTGCAATAATTATAAACCATAAACCATCATAAACCATCCATGAACCATCCTACAGTGTTTACACATATTGTACCAAATCTATTTTCTAGTTCAGAGCAATACATTTATAATTGCGCAAGATGTCGTCATTATCCGGTCCATAAAGGACATGATATACAGATGTATATCTCTGATGATTCTCTGCAATGTCGCACTTTGTTTTAGATTTCAGTTCTCATTTTGCCATCATATTATCATACTTTAAGTTCACAATTAGAGCAAAATGTCCTAAGTAACCGGCCAATAGAAAAAAAATTGGCTTTCAAAAAAAGTTTTTCATAATAATTATTATGTTTCTTACAGGGAAAGTTTAGGACTGACGAACTTTTACAATGATTTCTACAGGGTTTACACATTTTCTAGTAACTTTATCATCAGGAATTATGCAATACATTTGCATATAATAAATATTGTTTTGCTCACGCGAAAGGTATAGGATTGACTATTTTTACAATAATCATGAATCATATTACGGCGTTTACATATCTTGTAGTGACTTATTTATTATCAGATATTGTGCAATTTATTTCTGCATGCTCAAGATGTCGTCATTATCCGGTCTATGAAGGACACAAATTACTATAATAAAGATGTTTATCTCTAAACATTCTCAACAATGTCGCTCTTTGTTTTAAATTTCCATTCTGATTTTGCCATCTCATCATCATACGTTAGGTTTGCAACTACAGAAAAATGTCCTTATCAACCGGCCATAAGAAAAAGAATTAACAAAAGGTTTTTAGTAACAATTATTATGTTGGTAACAGGGGAAGATTCTTACCTACGAACTTTCACAATAATTTCTACGGTGTTTACACATCTTGTAGTGACTTTATTACTAGGTATTATGCAATTTATTTGTACATGCGCAAGATGTCATTATCCGGTCTATGAAGGACATAAATTACCCTTACGGAACATAACTGCAGCGAAAACTACTCGTAAACTACTGCT
>JAZHPH010000782.1:0-12764 GCA_037356405.1 Nasonia oneida | reverse complement strand
GAATCGAGGGTATTGTGGTTAAGGTATAAAGTTTAGATATTGGTTTTGTAATTATTAGGATTCCAACTACATTCGGCACAAGGCAAAACGCCAGTTGGAAGGATTTTTGATTCCTCGCAGAGCCAGAATTATATTGCTCGTTCCGCGAACGGCATCAAGCAACAATTCAGCCTACTCAAAAACGAGGAAAGGAAAATTTCTCGCAGAGCTAAAATAAAATCGCAGTTCCGTACGAAACGGCATCAAACAATTAGCCTACTTGAAATAAGGAAAGTTTTAGGGAAGTATAAGTGTGTGGTTTTAATTTGTTGAAAGAATTTCCTTTGATTAATTATTCAGATGCAGCTAATGTTGTTCGTATTTTTAAGTATTAGTGTAGTTGTCGCGTATAATAAAAATGTATAATATCGAATGAGTTTATTAGAAACGTAACCTTGTGCAATCTATATTTTTGAATATTCCTTTTTCGAACGCGGTGCGAATGTCACTGCAGTAGTGCGTAAAGCACTAGTTACAGCTATCCCGATTTTCCTACGCGCCGTAGGTGCCACTGAAACAATATGTTTTTCAATATTGCTTCATGAACATCCCTCCGAGGCCTCCAAATTTGTCACGTCGGTTTCAGTCCTTTCGAACTAAATCCGTTCGTTTTAATCTTGGAAATATTCTCGGTAGAAAACTTCCAAGAATGTGTTGCTCCTTTTTACCCTTGCGTTTCCGCAAATAGGTAGGGATGAGCTGTCGCGTGTGGTGTGATTCGGGGGTAGTTATTGGAGTGGATAGAGTGCTAAATTTATTTTTATATAAATTATGCAAAGAAAACTAAACAAGGGATCTTAATGGATGAGTTTTGTTTTAGAAATTTGACTAACTTTGGAGCGACTGCTAAACAGGCACAAATCCTGAACAGTCACTTGCAAAGTTAGTATAATTTTATAAAAAAGGAGAAAAATTCGCGATTTTAGTATTGTGTATTCAAATACTGTGATTAACAGGATAGATATCCTGATCGGCAGTTTGAATTACAAATATTTTATTCAAAACCTTTTAGATTTAGCGACACTATATATAAGAACTTTATAGTCAACCGGCACTTGACTCTACTTCGTAACGGAAAAGAAATGACTCCAAACCACACAGTGGTGGTTTCAAGGAAAAGATAGTACAAAGTGAAATAAATGAAATAATCTTTACTTACTTTTTTATGTTGTTGTTGACCCGCTGCTTGGGCTGTGAGTCTTGCACTCGTCGAACTTTCTCGAGTAAAAGTAGGAATGAAAATTTTCTTTGATACGAATAAGATGTCGGATTTTTGGTACTTAAAGAAACACGTAGTTCAAATGTTAGAGGTATATATTATAAAAATAAATGAGCGAACGGTGCGCGTACAAACTTATATAATATTAAGGTGCGGACTGAGCGCAGTAAAAATTCGTAAAATATAAAAATGCGGACTAAGCGCGTAAAATAAAAAAATGTATAGATGCGGACTAAGCGCGTAAATAAAATTTGTAGATGCGGACTAAGCGCGTAAAATAAGAATTTGTAGATGCGGACTAAGCGCGTAAAATAAGAATTTGTAGATGAGGACTAAGCGCGTTTGTTGCTTCCGAACTAACTGAGAGCCGGGACCGAAGTCGTAATTGAATAATGAATAAAAATGCGGATTAAGCGCGTAAAATTTTGTAAAAGTTTTAAGTGCGGACTAAGCGCGTAATGTAAAAATGCGGACTAAGCGCGAATAGTTTGTTTACCGGGCGGGAGCCCGGTAAAAATCCTCCGAAAATAGAGATTTTCGGAGGATTTTCCAATGGAAAGAGAGTTTCTTCGAGGACTCCTCCTACGCTTGGGTCTGGAGACCCCCTACTCTAACTAAATTTTCCGGGGGAGAAGCCAAGATGGGTTCTCTGTCCCCGAGACAGATGGCGACGCTTGTGCCATTTACAGATGCAAAAATGAATATTTATAAAAGATTGTTTAAAATATAGTATTCATGGATTATTTTTATTATTGTTAGTAAAGATATTTGACTATTATCTTGATTCGCTAAAATTTTTATTTTCAAGTATAGATTTTTAAATAAATAATTATAAATTTTGTAATTTGATTATTTGTTTAATAATTACTCTTTAGAAAATACTGTTTAAACAATCTTGTATGAATATTAGTCATAATATTCCCTATTATAAATGTTTATGTGTTGCTAGATAATTTTTACAGGAAAATCACGTTGGTTTTCCTGCATGTAACTTTTTGTATTATTTATCTATAACTAATTGTATATTTGACAATTAGTAATCTATTATTATTGTTTTGTGGCTTTTTGTAGTATAGATTTAATTAATTTTTCCGGTGTAACTATTTGTATATATGAGTAAATTTAACTAAATAATTATAATTTATTTATCGCACTTGATGTTCTGATATTTGTTGACGATTCTATATGAAATAGTGATATATATTTATTTTTTATGGGAAATCTAAATTTTATTGTTAATTAATAGTTATTATAAATTTTGTTTTTACTCGATTTGCCATACAAGTGTGCAGTCTTAAAGTATCTATAAATACAAATTAAAATCTAAGAAAAAATATTGATTAGCTTAATAATAAAATGTTTATAATATTTCTTAATAATTAGGCAACTATTTGTTTATAAAATAAGAAGGATATGCAGTGGAAAAATCTATTTTCGGTTATATAACAGCAGGAGGTAGAGTGGTTTCAAGATTTACATGAGAGGGCAAGAGGGAAAAGTACAGATTTTCAGTGCACGTGTGCGACTGTAAACAGATAACATCGCCAGATTTCCGCCCCGCCCGAATTTTCCCAACGCTTTGAGTCGTAAAACTGGGGACAAGTAGGGTGATATCTAGAATTTTATAGTTTGCAGCTGGTCCTGTTAGCCTATAGTTTTAAGAAAAAATATACTCAATGACAATTCGAGATGCGCGTCTCCGAAGGAAACCAGCGACACTCGAGATTCTACTTGGTTTATTATCATGTTTACTAAGAAAAAGGTCTCTGGGAACGAAAAGCCGAAAACCCAGAAACTTGTAGGTATATCGCGGAGAGATTACTTTTTTTTCGTAGGCAAACGGGATGCGTGTGCATATACAATCTAATGTATACACAGCTTATCGTTTCGTCTATCGAGCATTTCATATTATTTTCTGAGAAAAAAAATTTTGTTTCTAGAAAAAAGGCGGCGACGTTACATTACCAAAAAATTTTTTATCCGATGTAATTTGAAAAAAAAATGTAATCGAAAATGTATAAAATAAACACCATTTTTATCGAAAAAAACATGCATATACCTTGTAAAATCATTGACCAAAATTCATGACATTTTACTATATAAATAAGTGTTTTTAGTCACTTGCCACGGCTTTCTGAAAGTTCCGGACCATCTTCTTTACTCTATTTGGGCTTAAATTGTACCTTAAACATGCTTTTGTTGCTAGCAATGTTTGATTGATATTTTTTAGATAAAAAAAACTTGTTGCTAACTATATTTAATTCATATTTTTTAGAAATGTTTTTCAATCTGTCTGAGGGGGCATGTTTAAGGTACATTTTAAGCCCGGATAGAGTAAAGAGGACGGTCCGGATCTTTCAGAAAACCGTGGCAAGTGACTAAAAACACTTATTAATATTGTATTATGTAATTATTATATTGTGTAATGTCATGAATTTCGGTCAATAATTTTACAAGGTATATACATGTTTTTTTTCGTTAAAAATGGTGTATATTTTATATATTTCCGGTAGAATTTTTTTCTTCAAATTACATTAAAAAAACATTTTTTGGTAAGAAGAATATCTTTTTGTTTTTTGCAGCATTTAACCCAGGCTTGACCCCTTAATGGTCTCGACATTGACCATTTTTTAATCATAATTGATTTTATGTTGTCGAACTATGTAAAAAATTTAGTTCAATTAATGAAAAAAAATTACATTAATTGAAGTTTCTCATTAAGTTATTTTTTATATATTGCAACTGCAGAAAATTCTCAAATTTTCATTTTGCAGGCTCCGCCTCAATTAGTTACGTCAGCGACGTAAGCTAGCAACGCGTGATTGAATTTTTTTGTTGTTTTTTTTTTTTGTTTACTTTGAGAGTTGGAGAAATGCTTTATGCACCATGTCAGGAGTCCTGCGAGACTCCCTGTGTGTAGCTCTCATAGGGTCGCGAACCCCCCCCCCCCCCACTCCCCCGGTATCCGCTTTCGCATTCCTTCAAGGGGTCGCCTGTCTTAAGCTATGCTAACCGTCAACTAGTCTTGTAAACAACCGTCATTATTTTTTACGAGGAGAACCGTCTCCATTGGTCACCGCAGTACTTACACCCTGGTGTTGCCACCCTGTTCATCGCGAACAGGTAGCCCCTAAAGTATCCGTGACCGGAGAAAAACTGGGGAAGGTAAAAGTTGACCTTCCCCCATTTCCTGTCCACTCACGGACCTACATCTTTTATGAGGGTCCTAGTCCATCTAGTCATTGGACAATCAGTCCAACTAGTCTGCCAATTGCGCATTGTTATTTCTTTCTCTTCCACGGTAATCGAGATGCTACTCGACGCTAAGCGAGCCTCGTAGATCTGCTTGCTTTCGATCGTAAGAAGATCCACGGGGATTACCCCTGCGATTACCACCGATGCCTCGGCCGCGACCGTCCGGTAGGAGCATGCTATTCTAAGGCCCCCTTTCGCTGCACCGCCATAATCTTTTTCCGATACTTATTCATAGTCATAGCGTCAGCCCACACCTCTGCTCCATATAACAGGATAAAGTTAGTGGTCGCCATAAGTAACCACCTAACTGTAGGCCTAGGCCCACGGACGTTAGCCATGAGTCGGCTAAGTTGCGCTATCCTAGTCGTGGCTTTTTTACAAACGCAATCTAGGTGTTTCCCGTAGTTCAGCTTTGTGTCTCGAGTTATTTATGGATACTTGGCTGACGGTTTCATCATTATAGTCTCGCCGTCTACCTTCATAGGTTTGATGGTCGGTATCCGCTTTCCTGTCATAGGACAATTTCGGTCTTATCTATAGCACTCTGCTTATGATCGCGTTTAACTTCGCTTGCGCAATGCCCACATTTCGTGCTGTTATATATACGATATATACGATATATACGATCCTGAGCATTTCCGCAGGGATGCCATTCAGTCCTGGTGCCCTGTCACTCTTAAGGGATGAAGTTGCCGCGGTAAGTTCGCCTTTTATAAAAAGAGTACAGCCCATCGATTACTTTTTCCATCGTTTCAGCTTCTATAGGTTCCGTGCGATTCATTTCGCCCATCTTTCGTGTAACGATCGCGTATCCATCGCCGAATGGGTCTTTCTCAACGTCGTTGATGATCTTTGTCCAGCAGCGGCGCTTACTCTCTTTTATCGCGTCTCTGAGAATTTTTCGCGATTCGTCCTGTCTTTTTGAAAGGTCCCGGACTTCAGGCTTTTTCTGTTTCCAGGCTCTTAGAGCCCTTTTTCTACCATAAAAATTTTCTTTTCTAAGTTCCGCAATGTCGTCTGTCTACCAGTACACCGGTCTTCTCTGGTGGTTGGTAGGCACCCTGGGCATGGACACATCGCAAATCTCAGTAACCAGGTTAGTAGTTCTCTCTATTATTGTCTTTGCTCTTTCGCGTCCGCCTAATTTGTGCGGGATCCCGTTGGATGGGAGACTCGCACTTTGAATTAACTCCGCAAGTGTCTCTCGGTTCATGCGTTGGGTGTTCTATCTTGGCGCTCGACTATGGTTTCTCCTTGTACTGGTTTGACGGTCTTCGTTGATATTGAATTAAATATACTGGTGGTCCCTAGCTGTATATTCTTATGTGACGTGCCAGTCTCTTATGTTACGGATCGTCATTTCGCTTGCAAATGTTACATCCGGTATGGATTCCCCAAAGCCTGTTCTACGGTAGGTAGTGGTATTACCCTTGTTCGCTATCATCAAGGTCAGCTTGGCTACTATCTCGAGGATGGCTCTGCCTCTTGGATTCGTCGTCGGCATGCCCCACTCTGTGGTTCTCGCGTTAAAGTTGCCCCCGATCACGATTTTTCTGGGGACCTCTCTAATAGTGTCCTCCAATGCACCTAGTTTCCTTGTAAAGTCGGCGGCAGTTAGGTTCGGTGACAGATATACGCTGAAGAATGTAATGTGACCCATCCTTTCCCTTACGTAGTCTTCTTCCGTATCCGTATTCGACAACCCACACCCGGGCAACCAAATAGCGGCGGTTTTTTCGTCGTTTGACACCCAAAAGGGTGAGTCTAGGTTTTTGTATTGTTTGCTGATCAGTAGGACGACCACTTTCTGCTCCCTAACGTGTTGGGTTAGCAGATCATGTGCAAGCCTACTTCTGTGCTGGTTTCCTTGGAGTATCCTCGCCATTATCTTTGGATCTTGCTTGCGTTTAGAGCCGTCCGGAAGACTGCGCACGCTCCAGTGCCTGGAGTGTGCATTGTCCTATCCTCAGGCGTCTTGGAGTCTTTGCAAAGAAAACACATTATCTGTTGAGTCGGCACATTG
Organism: Nasonia oneida; assembly: GCA_037356405.1. NCBI lineage: Eukaryota > Metazoa > Arthropoda > Insecta > Hymenoptera > Pteromalidae > Nasonia > Nasonia oneida. Next base: position 6,228 of record JAZHPH010000782.1, on the reverse strand, counting down.
CATGCCGTTACTCTATGTCCACCCGCACCACACTTTAAACAGCTATTGCTTCTGCCAAGGCCTTTGCATTCGGCTTTTACGTGCCCGTAGCCAAGGCGATGGTAGCATCGCGTGACGCTTGCTCGCACCCAGACTCGGCAGTTTACCCAACTGATAATCTTTTCCTTTTTGAGCAGGGCATCGGTCCAATTCAACTACTGCCATCCTCTGCTCTCTCGTGTTTGGCTTGAACAGATGGATTTTGACATTCTCTTCGCCACAGTCCGTCACGGCCGCGATAGCACTGTTGACCTCTTCCTTTGTCGTAAGTCCATCGATATCCCTGATCTCTAGTGTTATCTTGGAAATAATGTTCTCAATCGTGCCTACTTGTCCGATTGCGTCTTGGATAGCTTTTTTCAATGACTTCATTTTGTCGTCGCTCTTACCTACCCCCACTAGAACGCCACCTTGTCTTATTTTACGGATGAACTTGACCTCAGTATTCAGTTCATCCGGCTTTACCTGCGCCTTCATTTCTCCCAGAATGTCAGCGTAGGTTTGCCGTTCTCTGGTTTTATAAGAATAGCATCTGTCCTCTGACGTGGAGCCTTTTCTTCCTTTTTTTTCGGTTGGGTTTGCCTCAGTTTTTTCTGCTGTTTCACATTTTCCTTTCTGCCAGCAGCTACTTCCCATCGTATCTGACCATGAGAAGTCTGTGCATTACCCTCGCTGTCCCTGCTTGTTGAGGGTGCACTGTTTACTTCCTTTTTGTCTTTTTTGGCAGGGATACCGCTGCCTCCATCAGATGGTACTCGTGTCCTCTTCTTCGACATTGCCGTTTTTCGGGACTTAGCATTGTCCGCTCTTGGTTGTTGGAGAGGCTGCCTCTTCACAGCATCCTCCATCTTGTCAAGAAGCTTGACAGCTTCGATCAACATTGATCCTATTAAGGGTAATCCATCTTTAATCTTAGAGTTTACGCATTTCTGCTTATCAAGGCTTTTGGTCATTTCTCTGGTCATATCTCTCACCTCCCTTATCTTGTCACGCAAGCTGGCATGAGCTTGTAGCGATTCCCTTGTGATCTGGCTCTCTTCACCTACCGTTCCACTCTCGTATCGGTAGCCTGCAGCACTCATGGCGCTACCTATATTAGTACTGCTGCTTGATTTGTGGATTGGATATCCACCGACTTGTGTTGTTAGCACCCTTAAGGTTTCAACTTCTAGCTTCTCCCGTAAGTTTTCCCCGAGTTCGTTTGTGGTTCCCATATTATAAGCATTTTTCTTCATCCCGGCATGTGTCTGATCCCCTGGATCCCCCGTCTATAAGGGCAGCTGACATGGCCCCAACACATGACTGTAGGCGGTGCCAGCCTGGGTACATCATGTCAGGGTATAGCACGCGTTTTCGCACTAGCCTACCTCCACTCTATCGAGCATCCCACTCCGAACAAAGGTGCTTGGCTCTCTGGAGATTTTCAGGCGGATGTCACACAATATCACGCACTCACTCGAACCGGTTGGCCGATACTAGCTAGGTAACTAGCCTCCTGTCTTGCTGTCAGCGGGAGCCAAAGATGGTTCGGGTCACTTCGGCACGCAACCGTAGGTCTTATTGTTAGAGAGACCGTTAGATCACTTCTTCATCCAGGATCTCCGTTTAACAGCTGACGGGTCGCACCGCACGGCAAATGCGGCGGCCTGATTTGGTCCACGGAGCATATTTTATTTCTGCTCCACCCTCAGAGGTGTGTGCCTCGGCGAGCACTCCCCTATCCGCCACCCGGGGGACGCGCCACATACGGGGTCAGGTCAGGTTTCCCCGCGTGGGCGTGATTAGATTAATACGCACTGTTATATTATTTGCGCGAAAAAGATATGAGAAGCTTCACATGTTGCTAATATATATCTAAAAAAACTAAACCATACATTGTGAATTACGATTAATAAACAAACGCATTTATCGATAATCTATTGTACTCATTTCATCGCCCCGATATTTTCGCAGCAATCGTGATTACGAAGAACAAAACCATTGACTTTCACATGTAACATTTGTACCATATTATTCATATATTACAATAGAAGTCCACGCATGCGTACAAATATTTTAAAAGATAATAATTGTAGATTTTTCTTGTCTTTGGGACAATATGTATATATATATATGAGGCATTCTTTCCCAACGTTACACCCCTGCTGCCCACTTTTTATTTCATCTAAAAATTTTCAAAAAAATGTTAAATTTTGTAGAAAATTCTCAGCTTTCGAATGGCGAGTGGCAAAATCACCAGTGTTAATCGGTTTATCCTGAAAATTCAAAAAAACCGTAAATTAAGGATGGAAAATTTATTGTAATGGCATCCTACTAATTCTGAAGTTGCTATACGAGTATTATCCAATAGGTAACAGCCTCTTTTCACTATAAAATACCTCGACGAACCGTTCAAATGGTCTCAAATTGGTTCTGGAAAAATTTGGATCCTGAAAATAGAAAAAAAATGACAAAAAGTTGTTCTTTCTGTGTAGTTATGACAATCTTGGTGTCAGAAAGAGGTATTAGACAACCTTTAGTTAACTTACAAATTTGAGAACACGTTGGAAGGTTCTCAACATCACTCCTGGTTTTGCCAAAAAGCCAAAATAATAATGCGAAGATTCATTTGAAAAATAGAAAAGATAATGACTATTTTTGTGATGATAATTCATCAGTCGGATAATTTTGATACAAGAATGAAACTTTGTTACCAAAAAGTATGATATAACTAACGAAATATTATTACACTTAAATCTCACACATATCTTAATCCCCAACGTAACAAGATAAGTCTAATATTTTATCGGATTACATGGACACGAATAAAAAATCGCGAGTACATGAATGCTAAATCTTCAAGATGAAATGTTCAATAGAATATCCGGGTATGATTTGAATTTCCTGATTACACAAGTCTGGTTGACTTAACTGGTTCTGCTCTGAAACCATAGGTGTATACTGCAAAACATCATTCTGAATAATTTTATTTGAAATTGATTGTTGAGAGATTTGGCCAATGTGAAATCATACTTCATTTTTTAAGTTCATTCGTTGAGTTCTTTGCAGGACCATCTCGTCAGTACTTTCCAGAAATATATAATCTGTCGTTTCAAGGACTACACTTATCAGATCTCTATAGAAATTCTGTCAACAGTCCTTTTCAGGACTAGTCTCAACAGTCCTTCTCACGACTACTCTCAACAGTCCTTCTCAGGACTAATCTCATGAGCTTTCTGAATCTCACAATCTCAATAGTTTTGAACATGTCAAATATTCGCAGTGATAGGTATTGTAATCCCTACGATTTGGAAGGACATAAAGGAAAAGATTTTCGGCGTATTTCGATTGGGGTTAAACGAAGTTTTCCAAGCTTTCCAGATAATGCTAAAATATGTGCTTCGTGTAGGAAAATTAAACATCCCCGAATGGATGAAGGTTTGTTTGACTCATCAAGTTTTATGAATCTGACGCTGAACCCTCATAAAGCTGAACAAAATATTCCTGAATCTCCAGGGGTATCCTCATCATCTTCTAGTCGAATGGAAGCTAACGTCAAGTCACAAAGAGAAATCGAGTTAGAAGATCTGTTGAATGGATTGAAAGCAAAGTTTTCTACTCTTGATATCAATGATCCTTTGAGATTAACGATTTTGACAGTAGTTCCAGATGCATGGAGTCTTAATAAAACTAGTCGAGAATTTAACTGTTCAAGACAGTTAGCGAAGAAAGCTAGAGATTTAAAAGCTTCAAAAGGCGTTTTGGCAGATACAACTGCTAAGAATGGCAGGCCGTTGCCAAACAATACTGTGGTACAAATAGATAATTTTTACAATAGTGACGAACATAGCAGAATCATGCCGGGTATAAAAGATGTGGTTTCTGTAAAAAATGATGATGGTAGACATTTGTCACAGAAACGCCTTCTCCTTTCAGATTTAAGAAGTCTTTATGATACCTACAGTAAATTATGTCCTGAATATCCAGTTAGTTTCAGTAAATTTGCTCAGCTCCGACCTAAGCATTGTATACTCGCTGGTGCGAGTGGTACGCACTCAGTGTGTGTCTGTACGATACATCAAAATTGCAAATTGATGATTGACTCTGTTAATTTGAACAAGCTCACTGCAGATTCTGATATGGTTTTACATGATTACAAAGATTGTTTACGTCAAATCGTATGCCAAAATTCTGATGCAAATTGTTTTCTCGGTGAATGCATAAAGTGTCCTGGCATAAATGAGTTCGATAAGCATTTGAAAGAACTTTTGGAGAGGGAAAATATCCATCATGTGCAATTTAGTGTATGGACAACTACTGACAGAGCAACTCTAGAAACACAAATCCGTTCGTCATCTGAATTCGTTGATGAATTATGTGAAAAATTAATCAAACTAAAACCTCATTCTTTCATAGCAAAACAACAGTCTCGATACTATCAGGAGAAGAAAGAGAATTTAGAAGAAAGAGAATTTCTCGTAGTGTTAGACTTTTCTGAAAATTACAAATATGTTGCACAAGAGGCATCGCAAGGATTCCACTTCAATAATTCCCAATGCACAGTCTTTCCTATCGTGTGTTACTACAAAAATGGGTTGAAAATTGAGCACAAAAGTTTCATTTTCTTGTCAAATAGTACACTCCATGACACAGCTGCAGTATATACTGTACAGAAGTTGCTGGTCCCTGAATTGAAAAAAATCAATTCTGAGCTGAGTAAAGTTATCTACTTTAGAGATGGAGCTAAACAGCATTTTAAAAATAAATACCAGATGATGAATCTTATGTATCATGAACAGGATTTTGGTGCCCGAGCAGAATGGCACTTTCATGCTACTGCACACGGTAAAGGGGCTTCTGATGGTGTAGGTGCTGTATTCAAAAGAGAAGCTGTACGAGCTAGTCTTCTTTGTAAACCAAATGACGCCATTATTACATTCGAGAAACTTATCGACTGGGCTCAGAAAAATTCCAAAAATATTCATGTACTATCTTACAATGACAAAGATCACAACAAAATGAAAAGATTTTTGAACAAAAGATTTGATGCTGCTCCACCAGTTCCAGAAATTCTAAAGAAACACTGTTTCATACCTATTAATAACACAGAAATGATGATCAAAAGATACTCTGAAGATGGCGCTACAACGACATTTTCATATCAAGATTTCAAAAAATAGAGTATAATAGCTCAGGAGATATTAGAAGCATAACATAGAAAAGATATATTGTGACCAACAGTTTCTCTTAATATTTTCCAAGGCTATACTACATTCGTCAGTCCAAACAAACTTTTGATCCTTTTTAAGTAATTTAAAAATCGGACTCATAAAAGTAGATAGATTTGGAATAAATTTTGTATAACGAGTTATCATCCCATATAACGCTTGCGCATCATTGCCATTTTTCGGATTTGGCAAACTTGCCATTGCCTCTACTCATCTTGGACTTGACTTAATGCCATCTTTATCAATAATATATCCCAAATATTCTACACTACGCTTAAAAAATGTACATTTCTTTAGATTGTATTTCAATCCGCTTCCCATTAATCTTTTAAAAACCATTTCCAAATTATTTATGTGTTCTTTATCATCCTTTCCAGTTATTATGATATCGTCCAAAAAATTTTTACATCTCGGTATACCTTTTAGAATTGTTTCCAATTTCTCCTGAAAAATTTGACAGGCTGGCTTTGATCCAAAAGATAGTCTGTTTACCAAATATACCCCACGGTGAGTACTTAAAGCGAGTAGATGGCGAGTTGATTCGTCTACTTCAAACTGATTATATGCTCTATCTAGATCTAGAACTGTATACTTTTCGCCCCCTTCTAACGCCGCGAACAATTCCTCACTTGTAGGTATAGGGTGTTTATGATCTTCTAAATGGGGGTTGATAGTGATCTTATAATTACCACACGTTCTGATATTAACACCATCGGATTTTAACACAGGTACAAGCGGTGTACCCCAATTACTCGTATGAGTTTTTGCAATAATCCCCTCATTTTCTAATCGATCTAGCTTTCTATCTACGCCTTCTTTCATAGCAAAGGGTATCTGATGAGGCTTCATAAAAACGAGCTTTACATCAATTTTAAGCTGTAAGTGAATTTTTTCCCCAACGTACTTTCCTAACTTTCCATCAAATAATTCAGAGAATTTTTTTACAAGATTTTTCGCTAGCTCCTCTGAAGTAACTAAATTG
>JAZHPH010000781.1:0-22246 GCA_037356405.1 Nasonia oneida | reverse complement strand
TAATGGACAATTGACAGTGGAAGAAGCCTTTTTTAACACAACTTTATAAAAATTGATATATCAAGAACCCGTATGATGGTAGAACGAACAATCGGTCTATTCAAAAGACGTTGGAGATTTTTTCTGGATAAACTGCCTATGAAGCGAACAGATCTTATACCGTATTATATTGTGAGTACATCTAGTAACATGGGTTGACTCCTCGATATGCAAAAACATAAATAGTGCCTCTAACACAGAGCATAAAAGAAAAATCAAGTTCCTAACCTCAATAGCAGCCACGAGGCGAGCGCGATTGCAACGCAAAACCACTACAATGTCACTACAGACATTGACGCAATGTGAAAACTCAAAAAGGAAAAAGATATCGCCAATGGGAAACGACATAGCCCAAACACCTAAAATCCCGAGAAGAGAAGTAAAATCACTCGACTACAAAACGAGGCAAATGGTCAATAGGATCTACGGAAACACGAACGGTGTAATCGGCGGCAAGCAACCAAAGACACCGATTATAGACGCTAGTAAGCTAACCTCGAAAAACGCATACGCAGGGTTAAACACACTGCAAACTACAAACAGCATCAATCTCGTAAACTATGAGAACGAAAAGCCAGCAAGCATAATTCCCGAGAAAAAACACGAGGCGACACAAAGCCAAAAACAACAGAGCGACAAAGAAGCACAGTCGGCAAAGGAGAGCCCAGCTACCCAAACGTACAACAAAGACGGAGGCAGCTTCTCACAGTTACCGGCAGCGGAGTTACCTACCAAGCAGACGCACAACGAGGATGATGACGACGGCGGATCTACTACAAGCAGCGACCACGAGAGGGCCACACAGGACAACAAAAAGCAGCCTCCCATCTGCACCGAAGACTACTCTTAATACCTAATAATCAGCATCTTGAAAAAAAATCCTAAATGTGTAGGTTTTAGCATTAAGAATCTTAGTGATAAACGTTGTAGTATTTTAACCGTTAGTATAAGCAAACATAATGAGATCAAAAAGACTCTAGAATCTGCTGGTATACAGTTCTATACTTTTACACCTAGAAGCATCAAAACAAAATCGATCGTTCTAAAAGGCCTAAACACGGAAACTAGTGCCGATGACGTAAAAAACGAATTAAAAGAATTAAATTTAGAGAGCGTTAATATAATAAATGTCAAAGAATTTAATACTAAAAACACTAAGATTAAAATCTTTCTAATTCAACTAACAGCAGATTCCCAAGTCTCGGAAATTATTAAAATCAAAAATTTGCTATACCAGGCAATAAAATGGGAACCGCTCATTAAGCAGCAGGTCTCCCAGTGCAAGAAATGCCAACGTATTGGCCATGTGGCCTCTAACTGCTCTATGAAATACAGATGTGTCAAATATGGTGATGAACACCCTCCGGGTGAGTGTAAAATTAATGCCCTAGGCGACAAACAACTACTCTATTGCGTTAATTGCAAAGAGAACGGACGCCCAGCCTCCTATCGAGGTTGCAGAGTATTCAGAGAGCACACGGCCAACCAAAATGTAAAAAAAAATAAACAATGATCAAAATAGAATTAAGTTATCAAGCGATAGTACAAATGTGAACGGGGATAAATCCTACGCAGAAGTAACCAGTGAGACTAGTAAGAATCCATTAGAAATAAGAATCAAAAACCCACAAAAAACCGACAAGGACAGAACTACTGCTGACTCAATCAACGCTATTGCGTACATGATAAGTAACATGAAAGATGATATTATAAGTCATTTCAACTCTCAAAATGATGAGATAAAAAAGTCTGTATGCTTGAATGCAGAAAATATTAAATTGATAGCAAAACACCTAAACATAGAAATCAAAAATGGCAGTACAGAATAGCATATCTGAATTTAAAAAACGATGTAATCTACATTTAGTAGAAATAAACGTTAATTCGTTGATTGCTAATAGCAGGAGGTTTGAATTGTCGGTTTTTCTTAAAGAAAATAAACCTGATATCGCAGCGATATGCGAGACCAAAATTAGTTCTAAGCATAGGTTAAGTTTTGAAAATTATGACGTTGTAAGTAACCCCAGAAAAAAGGGAGGCGGGGGCACAGCACTTATTATAAACAGAAACTTATCTTATGAAATAGTAGTTATAAATAAACTGATGTTCCTAGAAGTGTCTATTGTTAAACTAAAACTAAACAAAAATGATACACTGTTTATAATAAGTGCCTACGCTCCAGGTTCAAATAAGCGCTACAACATACACGTTGACTTCAATATACTATTCCAAGAACTAAAACTGGACAAAGCAAATAACTTTTATATAATAATGGGCGATCTTAATGCCAGGCACGCTCTCACAGGTAATTCCTCTTCGAACCAAATGGGCACGCAATTAGCATCTTGGTACCAAAACAACAATTTGAAATATAAACTCAATAAATAATACTAAATGAACCCACCTACAAAAACGGGTCATTACTGGACATTGCACTAATAGACGATCGTCTAAATAATCTAAATAAAGAGCTTCTAATGCAAAATTACGACAGCGACCATGAAGCTACTAATTTATTCATAGTAATAAACGAACCATTACCGATAGATTTAGAAAAAGATAAGGAAAAGATACTACTGTACAAAAAAACCAATTGGGATAAGTTTAAAATCACCCTGAACAAAAACTATGATGTAGATATTCCAATTGACAGGAATTTGACGATTGATGAAATCAACGAACACCTTCACAGTCTAGAACTAGCTATAAACGAAACAATAGATGCGTGTACGCCCAAACTAAAATTAAAGAACAAACTAAAAGAACTCACCAACTTTAAGATTATTAATCAACAAAAACAAAAAAAGAAGCTGCAAACAGCTATCCACAAAAAAAGATATCACACTGACCCGAATGTGAAAAACGAAATTAATAATCTTAAAGCTAAAATGCAAGAGATCAAAGAACAAATTCATACAGAGTTTTGTATTAACACTAAAAACAATTGGATAAAAGAAATCAAAAAAATTAATTATAAAGAATCAGCGAAATTCTTCCCCAATATAAACAGAATTTTCCGCAAGAAGAAATATCAAAATATAATGAACTTAACCCTAAACAATACAACACACAAGGACATCATTAAGGAACATAAATTAAATAATATCACAGATGGGCAAAATATCACAGACAATATCACAGTGAATGACGCGGTACATCTACCAAACATTATAGGTTCCTACCTTGAAAACATAAACAAATTACCAGACATTGAACACATAAATATATACAACATAGTAAATAAAAAAGTATCTGAATTTAAAGAAGAGTGCATAAAGGCCCCTCCACTAACGATCTTCACGGAAAAAAATACAGCACTAAACCCCAAGTCAACCCCTGATCTAAGCTACTTTACTAACTTTAAAGAAGTAGACTCATTAATAAAAAAAATAGCTAACAAAATCTCATACAGCTTTGACAATATACCAAATATTGTGCTTAAAAACTGCACTAAAAAGATCATAAAAAATTACACAATATTGTTTAACAATATGATTAACATTGGATATTTTCCAGATGACTGGAAAACGGCCAAGGTTATCACACTCATAAAGAAAAAAGATAAACCCACCGAGCCGGAGAACCTCAGGCCGATATACCTGTCATTAGCAAAATTTTTGAGAGAATAATCAAAGGATCCATAGTAACCTACTCTAACCAAAATCATATTATTCCTGACCAACAATTTGGTTTAAAAAAAAATCATTCAACAATTCGCGCTATAAATTAACTAACTTCAGATATAATTTGGCACCAAAACAAAAGGGAAATGATAGGAGCATGTCTGATCGACTTGAGGAGAGCCTTTGACTCGGTGTGGTTAGAAGGACTCATCTTTAAACTTATTAAAAAAAACTTTCCTAAACATTTAATAAAAATCATAATTAGCATGATCACAAATCGTAAGTTCAAGGTACTAGTTGGGAAAAAAATCTCGGAAAAAACATTTATAATAACAAGAGGTCTCCAACAAGGAACCGTGAACTCTCCCACTCTGTTCAACATTTACAATGCTGATACATTAAACTTGTTCGAACTAAACAGTAATAACAACTCATACGCGATAGCCTTCGCGGACGATCTTATAATTTACCACGCTGACAAGAACTTAAACAAAATACAGACCAAAATTCAGGAACTATACGATAAAATCAAAACGTACTATTCCAACTGGCTACTAGAAATTAACCCCAGTAAATACGAAACGATACTCTTTATTCACAATCTAAGCGCAAAATCTAAAGTAACAAAAAAAAAATTGGAGAAATTTTACAATCAAGGACAAAGAAAATAATGTAGTAACAGACATCCCTCACAGGAGAATTGTTAAATACCTTGGAGTATATATTGATGACCGATTAAATTATAACACACACATAACTGAGCAGCTTAAAAAAGCAGCAAACACATTCAAATCATTACACAATCTTTTCTATAATAGGAATCTCGAATCAAGAGCGAAAGTTATCGCATATTTATGCTTAATAAGTCCCATTATTAGCTACGCATGCCCAATTTGGTATAATATCAGCCCATGCAGAATGGAGCAAATTAGAAAATTTGAGCGTAAATGCCTGAGAGTGTGCCTGGATTATTACAGGGAAGCAAAAGATAATTATAAGTACATGATTAAAAATAGTAAACTTTACAGATTAGCTAACACAATAAGGATTGATATCTTTTTAATCAAATTAATCAGAAGTCACATTAAGAGTGCAATCAATAATAAGAGCAACAGCCTCATCTATGGTCCCTTTTACCCAAACGATCTATACCACGAAAATGCCTTAAAATCAGGCCTAGTACCACCAGAAACCTTCCTATACTTGGACATAAATGGATATATCGTAAATGAGATGGCTCGGCCTATAATATACCATATAGCTAGAAACAACGCCAATAAAAAAATACTATATATTCCAGAGAACATCAGAACTCACGACTTAGTATACAGTACAGATATAAATAAATTAGATATTGATGTAATTAAAAAATTTAGATACTATAAGACACTAAAGTAGCACTGACTTACTAACTATTGCGTAGTTAAGTGTCATGTACATATGTATATAGCTATAACAGATTAAAGCGTGGAAGCATTCTATCTCGTTACGGAAAACTCATGTACAATCTTTTTATACAAACGTAAGTCTAGTTTTTGTAAATCTGTCTCTTTTCTAGGCATAATATTAACATACCATATACAATTCAATTGTAACAATGTACGACAAGATTATCTAATTGTAGTAAAATTTAAGGCAGCGAGCGCACACTGTGCCATTCTGTAAACAATTCTCAATGTAATTGATTTACTTGTTTGTTCAACCAATCCATGTAATACTTATTTTAACAATAAAACGAACAATTATGCTATTCTTATGCACTCGGGTTCGAGTCCAAGTCTCAACAAATTTTTTTTTTCTACTTGCTAATAAAATATATAGTATACAATAATAACGTAATATGCCATTCTACTTCTGCAATTATATTTCAATTTAGGTAAGTATACGGTACAGAGGGGATCTGCAATGTATAACTACCATTATTTATAGATTTTTGCGCAAAGAAAAAATACAATTTTAAATAAACTTAAATTATCTTATTAGTACGATAACGTTTTATTAATTACATTGATATTAAAAAAAAATTATTAATTTGTATTCCTAAAATTCAAGAAGTTTCATTGTATACTTTTTTTTCATAAACAATTAAGAAGTAAATTATACCTATATTTATTGCAGGCTCACCGCATACTTACCTAAATTGAAATATAATTGCAGAAGCAGAATGGCATACTGCGTTATTATTGTATACTGTATATTTTATCAGTAAGTAGAAAAAAAAAGATTTGCTGAGACTCGGACTCGAACCCGAGTGCATAAGAATGCCAAGCAACAACGTAGACCGCGCCGCCAGAACCATCGTTGATAAAGAAAAACTGAAAGTAGCATATGTTTATCGGGATGCTGGGGGTGGCTTTTTAGTTTAATTAAGCTTTGTTTAAGCTTAAGCTTAACGTGTTTATGTCGGTTTAACCATAATCCATCTAAAAAATTAAAGTTTTTAATTATGAGGGTTGATTTCATAAAGACGATCATGGCCGCTGCTTCTAGATGCGTATAGTTCGGAGCGAAAACCGCAGGGCGGCGCTAGCTTACGACTGCATATCGCACGGCACGCTTTCGCCCATGCTCATCGGCAATCTCTCCTCTAATCTCTGCTCGCGCATCGCGAGCGTCGTCGTTTAATGTATAGTTTGTGGTCGTAGAAAAAAAGCACTATAGGATATAATATGCGGTAGACGTAGACGCCAGAGTGCCAGACTGCCAGACGGTCGTGGTGGAGTACGGACGGGTGTCGTGATGCATATTGTTGTCGTAAATAGTTTGGCTGCTTTATTGTGGTCTTTATAAATGTATAAAAAACAGTTCATTTATTATCCGCTACTAAGAAGTCTTTCGAAGCTTTCTTAACACAGATATACAGGGCTGAATTGAACTTTTGCCATTATTCAGTAAAAAATGACCCGTAAATGTTTACAATCATTGTGGTTAACCGCAATATGATTTTGGTTTATAAAATTTAAAAGGTAATTATTTCCAAAATTACTATTTGAATAAAATAACTTGACATTATCTGTTCTATATTTTTGTGTACGTTTAATGCAATAGAGAACTAAGTGCTGATAAAACGATTATTAATGTATCGATTGAGTGTTTTTAAATATAATAAAATAAGACTTAATTATTTATTTGATCAGGCTTCTCATTAGGCTATGTGGAATAGGTTATTAATGCAACGGCTTCATACATTCTAGAGGTTAGGTTGTATACTATAGCTTAAGCTTTTCTTTTATTTCTATAAGAACATAGATGTATTAAATAAATATTTTAAAATCTATTGTTGCACAATATCAAATATTATCTTCATTTTGTTTATTTTCATATCAATTATTTTCATATCAAGTTTAGGAATTCTTGATTTTCAACTAGAATAAGTTGTCATGCTAAGTTTTGATTCCTACCTTTATTGTGTATTATGTTTTTTCTACAGTCTATATTAAGAAATGTATGAAGATTATATTTATGTGATATTGCACATAACAGTATAATATTTTTGAAACAATTTTATTTTTCAGGTACTTGAAAATATTGACATTTCAAAGCTGCAACAATAAATCAAAGTCATGGCGCCAGTACCTTTGGAAGGACATCAAACGCCAGTAACCAACATGCCTCAAGAAGGGAATCGTGGGGGTTCTATTTCCCTAGGATTGCTTATCGACTTTATTATTCAAAGAACGTATCATGAGCTCACTGTGCTTGCTGAATTATTACCTCGGAAAACAGACATGGAGCGTAAAATTGAAATTTACAATTTTTCTGCGAGAACACGACAGTTGTTTGTACGCTTACTAGCCCTTGTAAAATGGGCTAGTAGCGCTACAAAAGTTGAAAAATCCGCTCATATAATGGCTTTTCTTGATAAGCATTCTTTACTATTTGTTGATACAGCTGACATATTAGCAAGAATGGCACGTGAAACATTAGTTCATGCTAGACTACCAAATTTCCATTTGCCAGCTGCTGTTGAAGTTTTAACTACAGGAAGTTATAATCGTCTTCCAGCTTGTATTCGAGAGAAAATAGTACCACCAGATCCAATAACTTTATCAGAAAAAAGAAGTACTTTGCAGAGACTAAATCAAGTCATTCAACATCGACTTGTAACAGGAAATCTTATGCCTCAAATGAAAGATCTTGAAATTGATGCTGGAAGAGTAACATTTAGAGTAGAGCAAGAATTTTCAGTTTCGTTAACTGTGATGGGCGATGGGCCAAATTTACCTTGGAGATTGCTAGATCTTGAAATTTTAGTTTCAGATAGAGAAACAGGTGATGGGAAGTCTTTAGTTCATCCATTACAGACACAGTATGTTCATCAAGTGGTTCAAGCTCGTTTATCAGAAAGTAGTGACCCTCTTGCAGAAGTCTACCACATTCTACATTACTTCTGCCAATCTTTGCAGCTAGAAGTGTTGTACTCCCAAACATTACGATTGATAAGAGATAGACTTGATGATCATATTCGCATAGATAAATATATATCTGGTGAATGTTTGACCATTTCTTATTGGAAAGAATTAACCAACAAAGATTCAGGATCTGAACTTGGATACAAATTAAGCGTTTTAGTAGATCAACATGATCCTGCAAAACCTTTAGCTATCGTTCATACCCCATCTTTAGCCAATAAAGAATGTGAAATTTCAGATCTGGCAATAAGATCAAATCAATTATCAATGGAATATTTATTGGTTCATACCATTTACATAAGAACAAGAAATCGATTAACAGATTTAAAACAAGAGTTACAAAGCATGTTTAAAGGTGTAGAATGTACATTAGCAGGTTCACCAGCCATTTTATCAGTTCCTGTTCTACAGCCATGTTTGAGAGCTGAACTACTGTTGATCGCAGTTGACACTCACACTGGTATGTTGCAGTGTCATATACCGCAATACGACGCTCCATTAGTTCCAGATTTAACAGCAGCATTAAATGAAGATCACTTGAAGCTAACAGCGCTGATATCAGAATTAAGATTTTGGATTACCCAAAAAAGATGTGAAAAAACCTTGCAACATTTACCAGCAACACCTCATGAAAAATTACCACTTTTGTATCAACCAGATCATCCAATAACGGCAATCAGCAAGCATAGAATGTATGTGCAGTTCCATAGACATCCAACAGTTATTTTAATTGTGTCCTTTAAAGAAAATGAACTGCTGCCATGCGAGATTCAGTGTTCTTTTTATTTATGCGCTGTTAAAGCCAGTTCAACAGAGCAAGAGTCGCATGATGACAGTATTGAAACTAAAAGCCACAATATATACCTAAAATTAGAGAGCCTCATAGAATTTGACACCTTTGTTGTTACTCACGGTTCATTTACTAGCATAGACTGTGAAAGTAATGAGCCCGAAAGCAGTGGCATATCAGAGTCAGGGGATAAAGGTAAAAAGCGGAGGAGTACAGGTCTCAGTGTAAGAACAGATGCCAGTGGTTCAACCCAGAGTAAGAGAACAAAGTCTCCGGCATACTTCATCCCAGAACTAGCACACGTTGTTGCACTTTGCGATGAGCAGATACCATTTGTTATGCTTGCCCAGGAATTGACAAAACGAGAAATTGCCCATCAAGGATTGCAAATCGAAGCAAACGCCACTGCACTGGTACTGAAATTGGTTCAGCTTCCAGCCCCATCAACTAACTTGGCTACAAACAGCGCATGGAACGCTCTTCTCAAAAGACTGCTCAGTGTGGCAATTAGAGTTCAAGGAAAAGGCACTGGTAAGACGTGGCTGGCCGAATTTGTGTTTTATGGCAGTCCTTTGATAAGCAGCCATCCCAAGGAGCAAGGTTTGCGCAGGCCTATTTACTTCCAGTATGAAATGGGCACTATAGACACAATACCCCAGATGGTGGACTCGCTGCTCAATGACTGGGCCCAGATTGTAAACCTCTACTCGCTGGTTCACGACCTCTCCGAATACTACAAAATGGAAAAGTCCAATCTGCGGAACATAGCAAATATCAAGTCTTACAACTACAGCAAGTTGATAATGTCCTACGGACCGTATAGACGATCATCCGTCACGGTCCAGTGGGACGCGAACGAGAAAACCTTCAAGCTGTTCTTTGGCAAAAGTCCCACAAGCACCGTCGAGAACGCGCACTCTCTGCTCAGGGAGCAGCTCGAGGCGAACCTCAACAGGGACAAGAACCTTATGCAGATAATACACATCCTCAACGAGACGCTCCAGCCTCTGACCTCGATCAGCAAGCTGCCCATCATTCCGCAGCTCGGCCTCTACGAGAAACGCATCCAGATCCCAGTGCAGACGTTCATCGTGATGCCTCAGTGCATCAGCCTGGTGCGCATAGCCTACCAGAGCATGTACTGCCTGGAGCTGTGCTTCCGGGGCGACGGACTGGTAAGTCTGCGCGACGGCGCCTACAGCCGCTTCGACCACAGCAACGTCGTCGAGGGCTTCACGCCGATCCAGGGCCTGAGCACTTTTCTCTCACAGTACGTGGACAAGAATGCGATCTACCGGCGGAGGTCGCAGTCGGAGGACGACAACCCGCCGTCGCCCGTGACCGTCGACAGCGAGGGCAACAACGGAGGCGGTGGTCCCGGCGGAGGCGGTGGCGGCGGTGGTCTAGGCGGCTTCCTGGCCCATCACCGGAGCGGTCCCCAGTCGCCGGCCCAGCAGCGCGAGGGCCTACGCTTCCATCCGCCGCACACGCCGCCCTCCGGCAGCAATCCCAACACCCCGGCCAGTCCGCACACCGCAAACATCGGTAGCCAGAGCGGCCAGCACCAGAACTACGGCAACAGCCCCGGCATGTCGCTGAACCTCGCCTCGCCGCCGTCGCTGACGCCCAACACGCCGAACGTCCTGCCGCACCCGTCGCCCGGCTCCGGACTCGTGGCCAGCCCGCTGAACCAGATGCACGCGCCCAGCCCAGCGGGCCTCATGCCCACCTCGTCGCCGGGACCCTGCAGCAACGTCCAGCTCGGGCACTCGCCTGCCGGTTCATTCATGCAGACCGGCGGCCACGGCGTCGACGGCAGCCCATTCCCCTCGTCGCAAAGCATGGCCTCGCCGGCCGCCTCGAACTGGGTTGGCTCACCTAGTATCTCACGGCCCTCGCCCGTCAGGCCTGGCCAGAGTCCCGGCCACGTGCCGCTCCATAGCCCCCAGCAGCCGCAGCAGCAGATGTCCGCGGAGCACGCGCGCATGGGCAATCACGTGTCTAGGGTGCTGCCTCAGCGCTCCTGGGCCGGCGCCATACCCACCATCCTCACCTACGATACTCTCGAGTTGCTGTGCAGCTGCTCGAAGCACCCGGCCGGCGTGCCTGGACCCGACATGTCGCCGCTAGAGCGCTTCCTCGGCTGCGTCTTCATGATCCGTCAGCTCAAGCGCTTGATACAGATGAACGAGCGGGAGAATCCTCTCAGCATCGTCAACAGCACCGAGTTCGGCGTGATCCACTTCAAGGTTGAGTCGCTGCAGTGCCGCGTCTCGCTCAATCCGCAGAACATGCAGTCGCTGCACATAAAGATTCAGCCGGTGCCCGAGTCTGGCAAGCCCTGGACCCTCGAGGACCTGCAAGCTCTGGAGAAGTTCTTTGACTCGCGGGTCGTCGCCGCGCCCTACAAGCCCAACAACCTGCAGTGCTTCATCAACATGCTCCTCATGCCGCACGCAGTTCTCAAGGACTTCATCCAGATCATGAAGCTCGAGCTGATACCGAGCCTAGTTCAGCAGCATCAGATGAAGTGGGCTCCCCAGTGGTGTCTTCGCGTCCCGCCCTCAGCCATGCCCATCATCCCCGTCGGCTACCCGGCCATCCTGCTCAAGAACACCAAGATCCTCTACTACCTGCATATCACAAGGCTGGGTGTGCAGTGTCGCGAGGAAGAGGAGCCGCCCTCGCTTATCCTGCCTCTGGTCTACGACACCCGGAACAATGTCACGCTGTTGGCCAACGAGAGAGACCCGGCCATGGCCGCTGTCTTGTTGCAGCTCAAGAGGTTCGCCGAATACGGCAGCAACTCGCCGGAGTGTACGCTCTTCGCGGCGGTGAGGAATTTGCTGATTAACCTTACGCTGCCCTCAGAGACGGTCATGTCCCAGCAGATGGCTCCCAATATGGCTGGAGCCCAGGTCGCCGCTGGTCAGCAGATCCCCAACGCTGGCATGCAGATGATGCCTGGCGCCCAGGGTCTACCTCAGGGACCATACCGCGCCCAGGGCATTCCGCCTATGAATATGATGGGTGGACCTCCGTGATATTAAAGGTAAAAAAAAGATAAATAAAAACCGTAGATTATTTATTCGCTTCTGTGTCGTTGTTTCAAATTTTCAGTCAATACTGTGGTGTTCGTTTTTGCTACCCATATAAATAATCATCTCATGTCTTATTGCAGTGTAGATATTCTTGTAGCTATACTGATGCGCTTCACCTGCAGACCTGCAGACAACACGCAGCCATCTCGAGTTAGGAATCTGCTAGTGAACTACCGTATGAAATTTCAATACCTGAAAAACAATGCGGCGTTATCATCGGTTGGTG
Organism: Nasonia oneida; assembly: GCA_037356405.1. Lineage (NCBI taxonomy): Eukaryota > Metazoa > Arthropoda > Insecta > Hymenoptera > Pteromalidae > Nasonia > Nasonia oneida. The sequence goes on along the minus strand of JAZHPH010000781.1, from coordinate 10,055 downwards.
ACGTGAAAAATAATTGCGAGTAACGGATAGAAGACCATTCATTAGCTATGCTAAAATTAATCTTGCATAGTTTGAACTTTGTTAGACTGTTTTTACCAGAGCAGTTATTGTACAATTCGTAATTTAGTCACTTTTGAAAAACACAAGAGGTTACGTTTAATGTAAATGTATTTTTATAGCTCTAAGTAAAAATTTCTATATAAAGATAAAATTCATAAATATGTTTTATTATTACGAATCTTGTGATAAGAATAAGATAGCATGAAAGCCTTGCTATATAATCATAATATAGATGTATAGCGTTTAATTTGACTTGATTAAAGTAAAGCTGCAATTAATTTAACACGTAGACTTATACTTAATTTATCTTTAGTTTTTCATCAAAGTAAATTATTGTTTGTTTTCTTCGTACATAGCAAAACTTGTACATAAATCAAGACATATAAATGTATGTAAAACTAATTCATATGAAATACATTACTTTACAATTATGTCCAAAACATCTTTACTGTTTCTATTAATTGGCGTAATTATGCGCTGAACTCTACCGCAAAACTGCAACGCGCTATTGCAACATTATTAAAATAATGAAACATCAATGTAAATTAGACTGATTAACCATCCAGTAGCTTTTTTAACGAGAGCCACGCGGACGAGCCGCAAATACCAAATCACAGTTATGCAAGACTTAAACAAGACATGCAACTCTCGCGCAAGTCATTTTCAGCCTAGTGTGCAGGACAATAGTTAATTGATCATTTATGCTCAGCAACTCCGACAGGGTGCAGAAAAAAACGTACTCGCTAATGTATTTTTTCCGGCCACATTCGATTATTTTATGAGACATCGTGTTGCAGTTGCGATCAGAATTCAGAAGCCATTGGAATCAATTAATAATTTTGAAGCAGTCGTTCATAAAATAATTCCAAGACGGATTATTCTGTTATTTTTCATACTCGAGCGCGCTATGCACGCTGCGTTTGCTTATATGCACAAGCGTGCTTTAATTAACGTGTCTATTTGCTAGCCATCAGGCAGTTTTAGCCGTCCGTTAGTCAACGTTTCCGACGAAGTCGCCACGTCACGAATTCACGAGCGGATCAGCTCGTTGCGCCCGCGGGAAATTCGTGCTCATACCAACTTTTCCTATACACCTACAGAACATGCATAGTCCACCTTTAGGACCAAGCAGAATTGATACTTGCGCGAGTCACTTTCTCCGCAGGGGATCGTGTCAGCACGAGAGTTGGGTTCAGCTATTTTGCCGCTGGCCGAATTTGCGCTAGACTCGCGAAACACGGCGCCGGCAGATGCCGCGACGTAGACCTTTCTTTTCTTATCCCCTTGGCTGATGTTGCACCTATCACTGAGCGACTTTTGGAGCACCCCATACTCCTGAAGTGCATAGGGAACTCTGAACTGGTGCAGCACGGGCTACTCTTGCCGTCGGAGCATGTCATACTCCGATCGGAGTATGCCATGCTCCGAATCAGTGTCCCAGAAGCGCCACGAGTCGGTGTAACCCACGAACCTTACCTCAAGAGCATCTGTGATACTGTTGAAGCGTTCGATAAGCATGTCGATTCTCGGGTGGCTGATGCACGTGGAGAAATTTGTTCTAAAATTCTTTTAAAAAAAAGGATTTCAAGAACCAGAAAAATTTGAAATTCGTAAAGTTTTTGCTGAAGTAATTCAAGGAAACAAAACTGTTTTCGTACAGTCGCCAGTTTTTGCTTATTACTTGTCTTTAATTCACTCTTTACAACATTTTTTAGAGATTCCAAAATTAGCTCGAAAAATTCTAGATAATGTAAAAAAATTGTCTCTAACAAGTGATATAATTTCAAATGTTATGCAAAGTAAATTCTGGAAAAAACATGTTGTAAATAATATCAAAAATGAATACGTATTACCGCTTTTTCTATATTATGATGACATTGAAGTTGGAAATGCTCTGGGTAGTCACAGTGGTAAAAATAAATTCGGAGTAGCATACGTTTCGATAGCTTGTTTGCCTGCAAACATTGCTTCACTATTAGAAAGTATTATTTTTTCAATGATTGTGCATAGTGAAGATATGAAGCAATGTACGAATGAGCTTATTTTTCGAAAGCTTATAAACGAATTAAACTTTTTGAGTCAAACGGGTATTACTGTAGTAGTTGATAATATTCCTACTGTTTTCAAATATTCAATTATAGTAATACAATAAAACATGTAATGCTAATGATCACTATCATCCTAAAAAATACGCGCTGTAGTGATGTACGCGCGCTTCCGCACTATCTTCCAAGTTTGCTCCGACAATCGGAGTACCCCATACTCCGATCACTCAGAGCATGCAGTGCTCGCGTTATACGAGTAGGGGAAGTTCCGTTTCGGGACACCGCATGTGCTGGACCCATGGCGCTTCGGGCGCTCCTACACAAGTGTATGAGACGCGCGGAAAGTCGCTCAGTATATTTGCTCATCTTATCCTGAAAACCAATTATGTATGAATGCAGGAGGTTTCAATGGACCATTTAACTGTCGATTAGTCCTTTAACTTTTTGCAGGCTTTTGCGCGCCTATCGCGCATGTGGGTGCTCAAATCTTGGGCTACATAGCATGTTAATGATTAGTAGATTAGTTACTTGCAGACATTTTTCTATGCTAAATTCTTATACTAGAAAACAACTGTATAAGAGAATATGAAAATATGTATACATCGAGTAAATCGAAAAGAAAGATCCTGGTAGAAAATTAACGGTCGAAATTCGTTAAAAAGTTAAGTTTAATTTGCCAGTTTTATCAAATTTTAATGTAAAAAAATAAATTAAAATATTGCTAATATTTTAGTGATGCGTATCTATAATACAACATCAGTATTATTATTAAGTTAAAAATTGTTTTTCCCTTTTTTGGCATTAAAACGTATATATGTCTTATTGCGAATATTTGGATTTTTTACGATTGTAACGTATTTTTCTACAATTTTTGGATTGTAACAGTCATTTGACAAATTTCAAGCAAAAGTTTCGTTTTATCATGCGTTAATGCGTCATATCTATGCATTTATAACGGTTAAACGCTTATTTATTTAAATCGTTAACCACAACTTAGCTAAGTGTCTTAAAACTTAGCTTATTAACCGTTAACATTTCTACCAGGGGAGAACGAACAATAAAATACGACTTTTTAAATTCTGATCCATGATTACTAAGGCAAATTCTATTCTTTATCTATGCATTTTAAATGGTTCCAAAGTTGCATAAGGCAACATTTATTTTTAATCAGTAAAGCCAAGTTCTAGAAACATAGGGTGGCTAAAGAAAATTGAAATAGCAAATAAGATATACCATATTATTATTTATAATGATGATAGGTTTCTCTGATCTGCATTTATTTTGTTGAATTGAAATCTCTTTTATTGATTAATGCAACTTCTATTACAAAAAGATTCTACGTATCACATTCAAACAGTCAAACTTATACTAACACATATATGTAATGAGTTATAATACCATATCGTAATCCTCGCCCTCTATAGTATGTGATACCCTTTTATTTCATTTGGTAATTTTAAACTATATCGGAGTACCTATTTACGTATATGTACTGTAATATTATATAGTCTACAAGAAGAAAAGCCAAGTGCAGCCGCTCTGATTTGAAAGATAACGCCGTTAAGTGCATATTACGCGGTGTTTTGATTTCTATGCTAAAAATTGATGAAATTCGAATTCAAATACAAAAGCATAATTTTTGCATTAAATATTTTTTATCATAGTAAAAAATATGTATAACGTTTTAGCAATATAGAATAAAAAGTTTGCATGCCATATATCATATGATATTGATGATGGTGCTGTACAGATAGTGCACTAAAATCACACGATGTCACGATACCAAATAAATCACAATAATTGTCACCATAGCGCTATTATTATTACGTCATAAATTACGTCATTATTCCCAGTGATTTAGAAGTAAAATTACATGTATGACGCCACTTGAACAAAACGCTGCCCAAAACGAATCAGCTAGAAAAATCCGTAGCTCATATCAACACCACACATAGGTACTGCATATAGCACAGAGCTGCCTCGCAATATCAGCGGTTAAGCTGCACATCTAGCTGCATAAGCTAAGTACGCGCGAGATTTCTCACAGGAAACGAGAAAATACCCCTCGGGCCGGCCGGGCTATACATATCTCGCAGACTCTTAGAAGTCGTGTTAGGTAACGAGTTGATCATCGAAGGAGTTATAAAGCGATGACGATCCCCAGCTCATATCTCTTCTCTCTCTTTCTCTCACGATACTTATGGGGGTACATGAGCGCAAGGCTGCAGTCGACGAGCCGCGCGAGTGAAAGTTTCCCACTTGTCTTTCGCCTCAGCGCAGCCGTCGTGACTGGAGCATCATCAGATACGCGGACGAGATAGACAGCCCAAAGAGGAGCGGTTTCCCGAACGCATCACGGACTTTGATTGTCAGGATTGTGAAACTTGCGAAAAGCGAAGCAGTTGATTTTTCGCACAGATCCTATATGTGCAAATGCACGGAAAATCGGATACTTCAGGGGGTCTGAATGAACAAAATTGAAGGTTGCGGGCACACCTACCAGATCAACTTTTTTGGGTTCCTCAGGCCACCCAGAACACAAAAAACCTTGGGTTTCCGCGATTTCGAAATACCTATTTTTTTTGCCGGGCAGTTTATTAAATTCTCTAATGGGAAATTATAACATGGGAAAGATTAACGAAAACTATGATTTCAAATAGGCTGCCAGACACTGCCTAAACGAAGACGCTGAACACTGTAAGCAGCACTGGAAGAACCCTAAGGCAGCTTTTAACTGCGGCGTAAGTCACATATAATACAATACTTACAACGAAAGTCTACACCCTCTGGAACAGGGATCTAGCTGTTATTGTAAACAATAACAAACCACAAAAACAAAGGTCGCGTTTCAGCGTTTTGACCCTACATTTAGGCTGCATTTATCGAGACATAATACTTGTCAACATACGATATATGGACTATACCCATACACACACATATATGTGTGTGTGTGTGTGTGTAATGCATATAAGTATCGTTAGGTCATACCTCGGAAAATACGGTCTAATATAAGCTTAAACAGGACCCCCATTTTCTTCGTTAAAAACTAGTTTTCTACCAGTTACATAATCAAATTCGTTCTCTGAAGGTTGTGAACTCTACTTTGAGTTTATTTCTTATAAGGTGAATTATGTATTACTATAAAGAAAATAATGCATAAATATTAAATTTTGTTTCAGAAAAACTTCTTGGAAGCTAACAGAGGACGTTGCGCCGTCGGCAAATAGAATATTTTATTGCAAAAAATTACAACTTGATCCATGACTTTCTATTAAAAAGAGAAGATTATATAATTTAATTACCCTAATTTTGTATCATCTCAATAAATATATCATATCCAAATAAGTTTATAATTCTTTAGAACTTTATTTCCATAATAAATTATTTTATAAATGCATATATTTTTGTGCAAAAATTTGTTTCTATAACTTAATTAAATAGGATCCGAACTATGCTTTTAAAACGTAATATCAGTTAATTGAAGATTTTAACCAAGTTTGTTTATATGGTATTTCAATTTTAAAAATTGGGTTGATTCTATTATTCAAAGTAATTCAAAAATTAAATTAACTCTTCTTAGAAGTATATTATAGTGCGTGAACAGTTTTAGCACAGTGACATTCTATTTTCGTGAGATTTTAAACTAAAAATATCAATTAAATTAACTTATCCAGTGCTTACTATACTGAGCAGTTTCACCAAGTTTTTGCATAATTACTCTGTTTGAAACTTATTTTTTTTCAAATATATTTTTATTTTATTACTAAAAATATAAGGCTCTTCCATTATACCATGGAAAATTATACTCCCTCCCAACGAAGACTATAATGCATTACAATTCTCACCATGAAGCAATTAGTACATTTTAATTTTTGCCACTAAAATAGCACATAAATAGCAAAGACTAACCTATTCTATAGTACGAAAACAACTTATAATTTTTTTGACGTCGTTCTTTTTGTACTCCCCATTAGTGCTACTCAGCGACAGAGGCGTGCACTGTGTTGGGAAATAAAACACGTGAAATTTCAGTACCTAGTGCTTATAGCGATCAGCGGAGGCGGGAGTCAAGCCCAGCACACAAGTTACGAGCTCCTCGCTCTATAATGAGCCATCGATCGCAGGCTTGAAAAAAAAAACTTATGATAAATTCTTTTAAGTATTACGATCCGCCAAGGGAGGGAAAGAATGTGAGTCCTTAATTGAATTTACATGTGCCACGGGATAGCCACTTTTATAATATTTATATTAGGTGAGTCTTTTGCATTTATGTAAATATCATATAACATATACGTTTAGCTGGCTTTTATACATTTTATAAGCTTTTGGATTTCACTGAACACGAGTGGAACAAATTCTTATTAAGAACTACAACGTCTCTTAGATGATTATTATCTTTCAAGGTGAAATTATTAACTGTATTTTGCCATTTCGTTACTAAATTTTTCAAATTTTAAATATATAATGATTTGATAAATTCATTGCAGTGAATAATGAAATTCAGAATTTATATGAATAATTGTGTAGCTATTCTTAAAACTCATCATAAATTTATATTGCATATGTAGCAGATATATTAGTAAATAAAAAATAAATCATAGTGAAAAAAAGGAATTAATCATATAAAATTCTTAATAAACGTGTTATTTTGTTTTATTGAGAAGACGCATATACAAATTGATAGAAAATTAATTTCAATTATACAATTTTATTACGAGCATTTATTTCATTTGCCAACAGCGCAGCGTCCCCTGTTAGCTTCCAAGAAACGTTTCTGCGAAATAGTTTTACAAAATTTGTAATAGTAGCTATATGTATATATTGTAAATATAGAAAACTACACAGATAACTTACACCACAATTGTAAGCCTCTTTGGGGTTCTTCCAGTGCTGCTTGCAGTTTTCAGCGGCTTCCTTTAGGCAATGTTTGGCGGCCCACTTAAAGGCGGCTTCTAGAATCTTAAGTACAGCACGGATTGCCTAAAAAATAATTATGGTCAACTCAAGTTTATACACTAGATTTTAAGTTTAAAAAATAAATTACACGATTAGAACTATGTACCCACTGTGAAAATTTAACAATAAACGGATGATAGCGTTTTCATCGAATTATCGACATCACAAAAACAGAACAACGAGTTTTTTCTTGTCATCGGACTGTAGAAATGTTCTAGTTCAAGTCAGTGTGTATATGTTCACTTGTATATTTTTAATAAATATATCGCGAAGTGTCTTTCATGCTTACAAGAGGATTGCGAGCCTCAACATCTTGGTCCTCCTCTTCAACAGCATCGACGTTGATGGCAAAAGGGGCAAACATTGCGACGACGCAAAGAGCCATTAAGTAACGAGATAACATCTTGAAGATTATTGAGTTGATTCACTTTTTCGTCAAAGTAACTGGAACTGTGATGGAGGTCTGCAAAAATCGAGTATTTATAGGGAGCCAAGATAAGTTTAATGAGTATATGCATCAGAAATAATCCGTAACTCCTTATCTTCGTATAAGAATATAAACGTGGCCATTTCCCCGTTGTTTTTACGCTTTGTCAAATAAATGATCCTGCATCATACTAGAGAAAACAAGGAACAAGGAAAATTTACTATAATCATAATTCCATATCAATTTTGTTTCCTTGTACATACACAAGTAACATGACGCCCCAGAGATCCTATATGTGTGTATATATATATATATATATATATATATATATATATATATATATATATATACAGTATGTCTCAGATATAGCTATATATATTTTAATAAAAATATATAGGAACATTTTTCTCTTAAATTTGTTTGAAGAATTAAAAAAAAATGTTTCAAGAGAAAATACTTTTGATTATCTAGATATAATACAAAAGGATTCAATGCAGAAAGAAAAAACATACAGTGGTATTGGCGATCTAAACAAGACAATTAGCAACAAAAATGATATAATTATGCACTTAAATGTAAGAAGCATGAATGCAAATTTTGATAAGGTAAAAATATTTTTTGAAAGTCTGATCGTCAAACCATCTGTTGTTGTTCTTTCTGAAACTTTTGAGCAGGTTAATCATAATTTTTTTGAACTGATCGGGAGTAACTATGAGTACGAGTCTTACTACAATGATAGTAGGATAAATAGGAATGACGGAGTTATAGTATTCGTAAATAGAAATTTGGTTCAGAACACAGAAATTGTTCAACAGGGTAGGATTAGAATTGTAAATACGAAAATTAACTTAAGTAATAATAGCAATATTGAAATCTCATCCATGTACAGATCTCATGGCATACCTAAGACTGAGTTTATTTTAGATTTAAATAAATATTTGATAAAACAGAGGAACATTAAAAATTATTTAGTAATAGGAGATTTCAATATTGATTTATTGGATTGCGATCATTTGGGCCAAGAATTCCTGTGTAATTTTTTCGATAAAGGACATATTCTTGGATTTGTTGGAATTACAAGGCCACCTGTGGGCATTGCTAAGGGATCCTGCATTGATAATATTTTCATAAAAACTGATAACATACATACAATTACTTATAAACTCAAACTAGCTCTCAATAAAATGAAAATAGTACATAACAAACCAACAATAGTTTTAAATTATAAAAAATTAAAAAATAGTGCTGAAACAAGAAACTGGAATGAAATTATCACAATGCAGGATCCTAATTTAGCAACAGTTAAGTTGTTGTCTGAGATTAAACAATGTATCGAGTTATCCAAAATGAATCAAAAAAGGATTAGACATGTGGGAAGGAAAAATTGGATTACTGATGCCATAATTAAATCGTGCGAAACCAAAGAATTTTTGTATAACTTATGGAAGTTGGATATAAATAATGAGCAACTTAAAACTGAATACAAGACCTATTGCAAAATTTTAGAGAAAGTTATCAAAGACGCCAAAATTAGATATGATAAAAAAATTGTCGAAAAAAATGCAAACAACCCCAAAAACTATGGGAAATTATAAACAATAAACTGGGCAAAAAAAAGTCTAATGAAACCATAAGTTGTATAAAGATAAACGATATTAAAGTTACAGAGAAAGTTGAGATAGCGAGAAACATGAATAAGTTTTTTTGTGAGATCGGCCAAAAATTGAGTAATGGTATCGTGCAATCCAATATTGCTGAAAACAGACTACCGGATAATAACGCTAACTCAATCTTTCTAAAACCCACAAATATAAATGAAGTAAAAAACATAATCAATACATTGAAAATAAAAAATGGTAGTGTGGGCAAAATAAACGCCTTGAAAGCCAAAATAAACGCCTTGACAAAATAAAGTCCTTGAAAGTGATTAGTAATTATATTGCGGTACCATTAACGCATATTTTTAATTTGTGCATTGAAAAAGCTATATGGCCCGATGTACTAAAAAAGGCCGAAATCATTCCGATATATAAATCAGGGGAAAAACATAACATTACCAATTATAGGCCCATCTCACTTATATCAAATGTTGTTAAAATTTTTGAAAGAATAATCTTTAACAGGCTATATGATTTTATCCAAAAAAAAATAACATAATATCAAAACACCAATTTGGTTTTATGAAAAATATTGGCTCAAAAAATGCTTTAAACTATATCACACAAATTTTGTACAATAATGTAGATAAAACGATACCAACAATAGTCACTTTTCTCGACTTGGCTAAAGCTTTTGATACAGTCGACCATAAGTTGTTATTAAATAAACTGTATTGTATTCGTATTAGAGGTCAGGCATTGGATCTCCTTCGAAACTATCTGAATAACAGATATCAAACTGTTAAAATTGACGGTGTAGAAAGTGATAGTTTACTAATAAGTATGGGTGTTCCACAGGGTACGATACTGGGTCCACTTCTATTTATTATATATATAAATGATATGCTAAAGGAGATTCCAATAGAATCAATTCTATCGTACGCAGATGATACTGCAATTATAGCAACA